>ML675616.1:277973-309363 GCA_007922155.1 Mesoclemmys tuberculata | reverse complement strand
CCATTGCTCAGTGAGCCCACGGGTCAATAGGCTTCTGGGCCAGTCGCACCCAGGGGAAGTTGGAGCAACTCATGTGGCAGTCACTGGGCCAAATCCAGCAGATTTGTGTTCACATTAGGTCAGATGCTGAGATTCCCTCCCATCAAAGCCAAGGGAGCGGTCCTACCACCCACTGGTGGGTACTGGGCCCGATTCTGATTTCGGTGACACCAGCAACCATCTGGAGTAACTGCAGGGCAGGCAAGGGGCCAGATTCTCAGTGGGTGTGGCTAGGACTCTGTTGACTTCAGCGGAACTAGGCCAGTTTGCACCAGCCGGGGATCAGACCCCATTGACTGAATGGAGCTATGCCAGTTTACACCAACCGGGGATCTAGAGTGACTCTGAATTTACACCAATGTGTAATGTGAGGTCCCCGTCTGAGTCAGCCAAAAAGTCAAGCTCAGAAGGTCCGATTCACCACTGCCGCACTCTGGTTTGACATCACGGTGCCTCTGCTGAAATCATGGCGTGGCCCTGGGTGAATCAGACGAATGCCACTGGGGAACCCAGCCCAGAACGCTCCACCCGCTTTGCACAGGGGGCCCAGCCGAGGAGAATCAACCTAGTGACGGTGCAAAAAGGCCTGGCTCCTGCCCCCGAGTGAGTCAATGCCAACCACTGATTTCATTGGGCCCAGGACCTGGCCCAAGGGGGTTCACTTACACGCTGATGGGGTGGGGGCTGAAAGACGTGTAACAGTGCACTCCTGCTGCAGGAGACACGATGCTGGCGCACGGCTGCTTTGTTTCCTGGAGCTCCGCAAAGCAGTCAGAGTTCACCGGTGCCCTTGGTTTTTGCTCTCACCCTCCCCAGTGCCCCTCAGGCCATGTCCAGCCTTGACGCATGCAGGTACCTCTCCCTTTGACTCCAGTGGCCATTGCACATGTTAAATTCGGTTCCCAAGGAGTTCCCCAGTTCCCCTTGCTTTGCGGTCCCCTTTCCCCCAGTACCCAATGGCAAACTGACACCAATGCTCAGCCACTTACACCCAGTTTGGCACCCAAGACTTTGATCCTGAAAGCCACTAGCTGGCTGTGTGTGTTACGTTACAGTGGCTGGCCAATGTGAAGAATAACAACCTATGATTGCTACCAGCTAATGGGGCTGCCTAAGTTCGTCAGCTTTCCCCTGAGGTTATAGGTGCAATGTTGCTCCCCTGCCCTGGCCAGAACCGAGGCACTGCCGGGTAACTGACACGACCTCTGCTGACTTGGGTCTCTTGAACATCCTGAAAAGGGCTGGTTCTCTTCTCACTTGCCCTACGCTCCCACCAGCCTGTTGATCTCTCTGGAGTTACTCTTGATCTATGCAGGTGTGAGCCAGAGGTAGCCAGGGGCTCGGGGCAGCTGGACAAAGATTCCAGAACCTAAAGATCAGGATAGGCGTCTAGGGGGACTGTCAGAAGCACCTGGGTGCCTAACGCCCATGGGATGTGAAAATTCCACCAGGGGCTTTGTGTACCTTTCAGTATCTAAAATCCCTTTGTCCATCTGGCCCTGAGAGGTTTCCTCCCTAGCGTTATGTTTAGAGTTGCCCAAATTATCCATTGCAAACAATCTGGCTCCTTTTGGAATGGCACCCATCTAATAAGTGCTTTGCAGACACATATTTAGCAGCGGTACATGGCCGATCAAATCGCACGTCGGGTAACATTCTCCATCCATCACAGAGCTGCACGTGGGCTCTGTGCCCCGTACCATGCTGCTTTGTGCATGTCCACGGTAGGGTCCTGGCTCCTTTGTGCTGGAAATCCCTGGCTCTGGGGCTGGTGGATCCAGCCAGTTCTCGGGGACAGCACAGTTCTTGGCGTGCCGCGGCTTTCCCTGCTGGCTTGGCAGTGCGTGGGCGGGATGCAGTGCAGCACTCAGCCAGCACCGAGGCACGTGCCAGATGGCACACAGCAGCGACCGTTGCCAGAACTGCCTCCGTAAATTCAATCCCGGCTTGTGATGCTGCCCCGGCCCTCCGCGAGGGAGGGACACACTGGGCACCATGCGCCCGGAGGAAAGCCAGCCTGGATCCCCGGGGGTGAGGGAGCAGGGCCAGGGCACACACTGGGCTTGATTCTCATCTCACTGTGGGCCTCAGCCAGGGCCTGTTGACGTCGGTGGCCGGGTTGTTTCATGACATCAGTGGGCTTTGGATCAGGCCCACAGCCAGCAGAGAGGTTACACTGGCTTCGTAGGCCCGGCCCATCAGCCAGCCTGTGCTCTGAGCTGGGAGCTTTATCCCCCGGGGCCGGGCCAGTCTGGGCTGCGGGTCCCCTCCCCCTGGGCTGTGCTAAGCTGGTCTGAGCCCAGGTTACCTGCGCCTGGCTGGGGCAGGTGGGGACAAGCTGAGCCGGGCTGGGCCGGGGCGGAGACCCTCTCTGCAGAGCTCTTGCGTCCTCCCCTTCGAAGATGCGGCTGATGTTTTCAGAAGCCTGGTGCTGCTGCAGCAGCTGGTGATCAAGCAATTGCTCAGCGTCACTGGGGCAGGCCATGCCCCACGGCAGGAGGGAGACGGGAGCGTGCGACTCCCATGCAGTGTTCAGATCCCCTCCACCTGGCACTAGTTCAGCCGGGGGCCAGCCCAGAGGAAGCGGAGGGACAGGCCTGACAGCCTGGGACATCCCAGGCAGGAGAGAGGGGGCCGTGGGAAAGCCAAATGCTCTGTAGCCCGAGGCCTGGGCTCCAGCTAGTCAGAAGTCGCAGCAACCCGGACTGGGACCTTCTCCCGGTGGGTGAACCTCCAGCCAGCTCCAGACTGTGAGCTGCTGCACCATGCAGGAGATTCCTTCCTGACCCCCGCTGCACATCTCTTCCCATCCTGAAGCTTGCTGATGGAGAGCCCTTATACTGGCCCTCAACCCCATGGATCCAGCCTCGGGGCATCTCCCTGGCACAGCCTCAGCGGTGTCAGGCTGCCTCACTGCTCCTGTGCCACTCACCTTCTCTACGTGCTCCGCCTGGGGTGAGAGGTCAAAGCAGCGCTGCCTTTGGGCCCCGGGCTGGGGGCACACAACAGGCACCTCGGCTCCCTGCCTTCTCCTGGGCTGCAGCAGAGGCACTGGGCCAGCAAGTGGCCTGGCAGGGGCACCCTGGGTTCATTCAGTGAATCCTAAGCCACAGGCTGGAGAAAGTCTTGGGTGCTCCCCCTCAGCCACGCAAGCTGCTTCCCTTCCCCAGCTCTGCAGCAAGCAGGAATTAGCCCCAGAAATGCATGCTGCACTCAGCTAGAAACAAATGCTTGGCAGGGCAGCGACAAACCCTCCATTCGTACATAGGACCATGTACGGAGGGAGGCCCTCAGTGGGGAGTCAAACATGCCCTCCCCCACCAGCGAAAAGACAGGGCGTTGAGTCCCCAGTGCCTAGATATGCAGCAGGACCCAGTGCAGAATCCAAACAGCCCCACTAGTATCTCAGGCAGATGCTAAACAGCAGCTGCAAAAGTTAGCTACTAAACGTTTAAATCAGCAGGTCCGGAGAACTTGCATCCAAGAGTTTAAAAGAGCTGGCTCAGGTCCTCGTTGGACCATTAAAGTTCATTTTTAGTAAGTTCCAGAACATAGGAAGAAAGCTACATGCCAATATTTTAAAAGGGTGCATAGGATGACCCAGGGAGTTACAGGACCTGTCAGTATGATATTGATCCTGGGCGAGATGAAGGAGCAGCTGATACGGGACGAGGAGTAAAGCGGTCCGGGTTGGTATGGGAACAGCAGAAGCACACAGCAGACACTGTCAGCGGACAAGCTGCCCAGGAAGGAAAAGCCACAGCTTTCACGTTCATGGACTGGACGTGCGCTGGCTGCAAACAGCCTTTTGAATGCTGTGCTGCCGCTGCGAATGGCCAGGTGCGAGGAGGAGTTAGCCTAGGAAGTGGGGGGTTGGAGGTTGCTTTGGAGGGTGGGCTGTCAGGGAGGGGGCGAATGAGCAGGAGCGACTGGGTAGAGAACTATGCAGTGTGGTCCCAGTCCCCAGGCACTGGTGTACAGAGGGTCTCCGGCACCCGGGGGCCAAGCCTCCATTTGTGCACCCCCCTCGCCTGACCCCCCCCCTCACAGAGGGCAGGAGGGGTCCTGGCATCACCCCCAGCTGCTCTGGGGAGGGGGGCTCTGTACCTGTGTGGAGGGGGTGTGAGGCTCAGGGAGGGCACATGCAGGCTTGGGGCCACCGCCCCTCACTTCCCACACTTCCCCAACATGTGGTGCCAACCTCTCCCACTGCAGCCCCGCAGCCCGGCGCCGGCTCGGATGGGGGCAGCATCACCCCCTGGCCTGGGGAGGGGGCCTGGGATGGCCCTTCATGACACGCGTGGGGGGAAGGCACTGAGGGGCACCTCTCAGAGCCTCCTGCACCCCCTGCCTCCGACCTGCTGTGAAGGGCTGGCTCAGGGCTCCCCCCACCCCGCACTTACTGCTGCTACAGCCCCGCAGCCTCGCGCTGGCTCTGATGGGGGGTGGCCTCACCCGTCCAGTCTGGGGAGGGCACCGGGTTGGCCCTTCATGGAGGGCGGGGGGCACTGGAGGCTGAGGGGTGACTGCTCCCGCTTCCGCTCCTGTGTTCCCCCACGAACCATGAAAGGTCTGCCTGGCCCCCCCAGATCAGGGGTGAGGCCACCCCATCTGATCTGGCACTGGGATCCAGGGCTGGAGCAGCAGGTAAGTGTGTTCCAGGCCAGCCCTTCAATATGGGTGGGGGGCCACAGGAGGCTCTGTGCCCCTCAGAGCCTCCTGTGTCCCCCGCCCCCTGCATGTCATGAAGGGCTGGCCAGGCACTCCTCCCTTCCCCCACAGGCCAGCTCCTGGGGGCCTGGGCCCCCCTGCTTCCCCCTCGGTAGGCCACTGCCCCAGGGGTGCATCAGCCTTGCTGAGGAGGGCTGTGTTGGGGGCACGCTAACTCCGCGGGGTATGTGCTTCTTCCCAGAGGACCGTGTAGCAGTGTGCAGCTGCCTGGGGCCAGGGAAACTGGCCTGTGTTGATGGGCAAATGAGCTACTGGGAGGGTGGTGGAGGGGACCAGGTGTTAAGAAGGCCACCATAAAGTTTCGTAAGCTTCCAGTGCCCTGCGAGGCCCTTGTGGACTGGCCAGGGGCACAGGCCTGGGCCGAGGCAGGAAAGGCCTGAGTCGGCTGGGAGAATGAACACACCTGCCTGGGGCGCCTGGTGTCGTGGAAGGAATCACGCAGCTATTCACTTTCGGTGAGATCGAGCAGAAAACCTTAACCTTGCCAGGCACACGAAGGCTATCGCTCTAGGGAAGCGCAGGAGCACGTTACAGAGGGCGTATATAGGCTTATCAAAGAGCACATATTACAGACAGATCCTACAGTGGCGTTTCCAGTACTTAACCAGTCATTTACACACTGGGCACTTATAGCACATAATGGGATTCTCCGGGTGCCAGTAATTCCCAGGGATTATCCGGATGCCAGATATCCCTGAGACACACACAGTGCTTGGCTATCACAGGAATTCCTGGCAGGGCATGGCTGGGTGTGGCTACAAGAGCAGTTAATGTCTCGTAACACAGCCCAACGAGTTAGCATGTCTGTTGTGGTTCCAGTCTAAGGCCTCCTGTCTGAATTTTTTTATTCCACATTGGCCACGTCCTTGCACAACTGCCAGACGCTGCATGTACCCAGCTTTTCCATGGGAGCAGGACGGGGGGACGTCAGTCACCCAAAGCCGGCTCAGGTGTGAGGCAGCTCCCCATTTGGATGTCTTCTGCCATCGGGTACAAGGCAGGTAGCTGGGCCACTGAGCCGTGTCCACCTTACCCCAGCTGACACACAGCTGATGATGCTCCTTTGGCCGGGGGCAGGGGCAGTTTCAGCCATTGGTGTGTTCGTACCATCCTGCCACATGGACTCACCCGCTGCGTTGGGACAGGAATGTGGAAGCTGAACCCCAGTCCCTGGCAGGGAAGTCACGAGAGCACCTGGCCACGTGCCTCCCCCTCCGCGGCGGGACATTAGCCTGCGCTGGAAGGCAGCAGGGTGGGAACACGGAAGCCAGAGATTGGGGAGGGTTCCCAGAGGCTGCAGATGGCTCGCAGGAAGGAGGAGCAGTCAGCAGAGGAGACTGCAAACACTCCTCGAGCAGGGAGTGGAGCACCGTGCTGGCAGTGACCGTGTAGGAAGAGGGATACGGGCCCTGCAGGTGGCGCTGAGAGAATTTCACAGCCGGCGGGTTAAGCCCTGAGGACTGTGCAAGAATGGGAACAGCTCTGGGAGAAGTCTGGTGGGAAGGGGACCATCAGGCTCTGGCTTATGAAGTGGGGGCCTGGCATTTGCAGCGACTCCACAAAGAGCTGGCCAGCACGTCCACACGAAGGAACGAGTAGCCAGAGCTATGTTGGCTGGGGCGATTCGAAGGGGCACTTGGAGATAGCCCCTGAAGGGATGCTCAGAATCATTTCTGAGACTTACTCAGATCTTTCCCGGAGCAGAGGGAAGGAGGCCGTCAAGGGCGGGGGGATCACAGGAGTCAAAGGCCAAGAAAGTAGGCGAAAGGGATGAGCGAAGATTAACTTTGTTCTCGGGTCTAGCGCTACTGGAGTCATTCCAGAACAGCCGGGCCCAGGCACATGCGTGGAAGTGGCAGAGGCAATTTCAGCTTTGAGGAAAGGTGTAGATGGTCTGGGCCAGGTGTAGATGGTCTGACCAGTGAAGCTGTTCCGGTTCTTCCCAGACCTGTTCGCTGAACGCTAACAGAGGTATTCAGTTGGACTCTAATGGGAAGGGAACTGAGGAGGTCTTTCATACAGAAGTTCTCGTCCTGGTGGGCGCGGTGGGGGACGTGTCCCTGGATCACTGAAGGACTCTCACCTAGCTTAATATGGGCTATAAAATCCTGCCCAGAGTGTGGCTTCAGAGGTTTGTTCCAGGGCTGCCTGCTGCGCTCTGTTCTGCGCCCTCGAGCGCCATGAAGAGCGGGCTAATTGCAGGCTCGCTTGTGGATCTCCGTGAGGCGTCTGGAGCCAGGGCAGGTTTGTGCATGCCCTGGATCAGGGTAAAATCTTTGACCGAGTTGTACATGATTCTTTATGGGCTCTGTGACGGAGCCCCCAGGAACCGGGCTCTGGGACCACGCGGACGCAGCCAGTCAGGACTCGGGTGCTTCGGAGGCTGCCCCCTCGGGTCTCCACACACCCGTGCAGCCGCCTCCTGACTCTGGCTTTGCGGGTCCAGCCCCCCTGTGCCGCCAGGCCTTCCCCTGCGGGACCCCCATGGATGGGATGCTGGGAAGCTCTTCCATGCCCCCAAGGGCCAGGCACCTGCCTTGCAGTCAGAAGCGATTCACAGCCAGCGTGGGAGTCAGCCAGGCTTATTAGTGCTCAGCTGACAGTGTAGACCGACTTTGTGAGCAGCTTACTTAGATGTTACAGCAGCGACCAGCTGGGGAGCCCCAGAGCCCCCATCCTTGGGCTCTGCTCCCCATCAGCCCCCCACGGGCACTGGTTCTCCCTTCCAGGCAGCCCACAACTCTCCCCCCCCCCCGAGCCACCTCCCGGCCCCTCCCCAGTCCTTTGTCTCCTTCCTGGGCTAGGTGACCTCTCCCCCTGGTCTCCGCCTGCCACAACCTCTTACAGCTGGTTGGGCCAGGGCAGGGGGCTCTGACCAGGTCTGTGGGACGTGTGGCTGGGGAAAGCCCATAAGCCCACTAGTGGTCTCTGCCATGTTCCCATGCCCAGGTCCCACCACCGACATACATGAGTAACATATGGGCAAACTGTGGCTTGCACACAACACTCAGAGAAAACCGCAAGAAAAACTCCACTGCGTCACAGGCCGGGCTCCCAAAACGATGGGATTTCACAGGTTTCTCTTCACTGGCTGCAAACTCAGCTTGTGTCCCTCTGCTCAGTGGGCAGCCGGGGCCACAGCCAGTATCTCTGTGTGCAGGGGTGAGACAAGGGTGCCCACAGAGCCCCCGCAGACTGTCTGTGGGGGAGCCTCTGATTCGACTCCTGGAAGGAGGGGAATGGCTGAAAGTGGCGTGAAAGAGCAACATCTTGGGTTGGCTGTAGCCCACGGGCAGCAGGCTGTGCGGGTGGCATTTCAGTGCGTTATTAAGTGTTCTGTGAGCCAAGTCCTGTTGAAAGCATTTGAGGCTGTGCCCGATGCTGGATTTTAGCTGACATGTGAGAGGCCTGAGGAGGGAACCCGGCACTCTTATTCGGGGAGGCAGCACGGGACCACAACCTGGTGCATGGCACCGCAGGATTGTGCAGGGAGGGCATCTGGGGATGGGGGGGCTGTAGCAGCTGCGCTGCTGTGTAGCAGATAGTGAGAAAGGGTTTACATGCAGCAATTGTTAAGCAATGTGTGATGCAGCTTATTAAAATGAATGATTAGGGGCTTGGTTATGTATCGATTTTGTTCTGGCCCTGGAAGAGGGTCAAATAGGAGCACGTTCGTAGCCAGCAGGTCACAGCAAAGTGGGTATAAAATACTCTATTTCGTTCCCTATTTTCAGGTTCCTCTGCGCTCCTGGCTGACGCATGGCCTTCCGTGCCGTGTGCCACAAACTGATTCTTCACCCCGTATCCTCTCTTCTTGTTGGGGGAAGTCAGCCATGCAGTTATGAGCTGGTGAAAGTACCCGCTCAGGGCGCACGGGCTGTTTCTCTGGGTAGTTCTGTGCTGTTTCGTCATGTAAGGCGGTGTAATTGTCTGGGGTCTTTGTAAAGTGATAAGTGAATCTCATAAATTACGCCAGTCCCTTAAAGAAAAGGGGGGTTTCTCAGGGACCCTGCCATGTAGCCTGCTGTGTGAATTGAATTGGTCGGTGAGTGTGAAACATACAGCGCAGTCATTCATCTGGGCTACACATCACACCGTCATCTCCCGCAGCAACTGCACGGATGCTTCCCCCATCATACTTGGTCACCTTAGTGGAAATGTACCATTGTCTCCCAGACAGCTTCCGTGGCCTAATCTCCATCGCTGGCCTGCAGTCAATCTGGGTCTGGGGATTACCTGCAGCATGGAAACAAGCGGAGCTGAAAAGATCTGCAAGGCGGATGCCATCTCCTGGAGAAGAACCCGCCCTGGAAACGGAAGGGGGCCGGTGCACAGGACGCGGGCGATTGGGAAGCCAGGGTGCTATTCAGACAGGCTGATTGTCATCCCAGCCCGCCGCTTTCCAGCGCCTGCTCCAAAGGGACGGTTGGGAAGGTCAGTGGCGCTGTGGGCCTGTGCTTAGCGTTCAGACAGCCCCACGAGACGGGGACGTCAGGTCTCTCAGGCTGATTCTCTTGTGGAGCAGAGCCCATTTTTATGATTTGTGTTACCAGAGCGCCCACCGCTCGGGTGCTGCCATGGTTCCCGTCACACTGGTATCTGAGCTCCTTCGCGAGCCAGGAATGGCTCCTCTAGCCCCCTCCTCTACTCCTGGGGAAGCTGAGCGTGCAGAGACCTGATTTTCAGAGCCTGGCTCCAGGGGCAATCCCTGGGAGCTGCAGGATCTCAGTCTAGATCCAGCTCACCCCCAGGGGACCTCCACAAACAACCCCTTCCTTCCGGGCTGTGCTACAGCCGCAGACACCATCCTCCACCTGCCCAGCCGCTGCCAGCAGCATCAGACACAGGGATCAGGGCAGCAGCGGGGGCCAGTCGCCCAGGCGGGGGCCTCTGCCCGCTGCAGACCCTTCCCAGCAGCAAGCAAAGTGCGGGGAGGGGGGATAACTGGGCAAGAGTCACCCCTCCTCATCCACCTTCCTATGCCCCATCTCTCCCCAGCCCCGCCTGCTCTGCCCGCAGCACACGCCCTTCTCATAGCTGCCCAGGGAAGAGCAGGGAGCACTGAACCCCCTGGCAGAGAAAAGAAGCGAATCACCCCCCTCCGGATGTCCCAGTCTCTCAAACGCCTGCGGGGAGCCGGGCAGGTAGGAACCTGCGCAGCTGCCAGCCCCAGCAGCCGGGGCCGGGGATGGAGCAGGGGGGACACGTTTCAGGAACAAATGGCAGCGCAATTATTGGAACCTGCGAGTCCATCAGTCCATTAAAGGCCCGTTAATCCACTAAATAAATCCCCGTGCGGGAAGCGGCACTGCCTGCTGGGAGGTGCAGGGAAGCACGCACGAGGAGAAAGTGAGCTGGGGGGGCAAGCGAGCATGCAGGAGACCCTTTGCAGCGCAAGTGCCCCAGCCGTGCCCTGCCCTGCAGTGTGCACTCAGAGAACCTGACCGTTCGCTGCCCAGGAGCTGGCGGCTGGTGCGTGGGAATGGCCAGACGTCCAGCTAGCCCAGTGGCTGTCTGGCCAGTGTCAGGTGCGGCAGGGGATGGCGTGAGAGCCCCATAGTCACGGTGAGGGACAATTCAGCCCCCCCACGAGGTCTCCTCCAGAGCTGGGGTACAGGAGGTTTCACATCCCTGCCAGACGCACCGGGCTGGGAGTCCGGAGAGCTGGGTTTCATGCCCGGCCCTGCCAGGGAAAGTCACAGCTTCTCTCATGCTTTGCCTACCCCAGCTGCAAAGTTGAGCCGCAGGCAAGCACAGGGGCATGGGGGGAGGGGATGCAAACTACTGCTGCTTAGTAGCAGCCTTTAATTTAAAGTTGGTATGGGCTCAGGGCAGGGGAGGGTCCCCTGTGGACGAGTCCAGGATCAATGCCCGGCACAGCTCCAGGGGGCTGGGGTGCATTTCAGAGCCAGGGGCGGGGGCCGTTTGCAGACTTCGGGGATGCCAGGCACTCGGACCCAGGCAAAGCGGAGGCGATGCCGGCAGAAGGAGGAAGCACCTCCCATGGCACCTCCTTGGTACCACAGAACCCTGGACTACCTGGGCTGGAGGGGACCCCAGGAGGTGTCTAGTCCCACCCCCTGCTCAAAGCAGGACGAGCCCCAACTAAACCATCCCAGCCAGGGCTTTGTCAAGCTGCAGCTTAAAAACCTCTATGAATGGAGATGCCACCACCTCCCTAGGTAACCCATTCCAGTGCTTCTCCACCACCCTCGGGAAAAGTTTTTTCCTAATGTCCAACCTAGACCTGCCCCACTGCAACTCGAGACCATTGCTCCTTGTTCTGTCATCTGCCACCACTGAGAACAGCCTAGCTCCATCCTCCCTGGAACCTCCTTTCAGGTAGTTAAAGGCTGCTATCAAATCCCCCCTCACTCTTCTCTTCTGCAGACTAAACAGGCCTAGTTCCCTCAGCCTCTCCTCATAAGTCTTGTGCTCCAGCCCCCTCATCATTTCTGTTGCCCTCCGCTGGACTCTCTCCAACTTGTCCACGTCCTTTTTTTAGTGGGGGGCCCAAAACTGGACCCAATACTCCAAATGTGGCCTCACACTGCTAGCCCAATTTGTACAATTTTGTAAGCTTTTATTAAGATAACAGAAAATGATAAACAAATACCTGATTAAAAGAAAATGGATAATCGAATGGATAAGGGGTAGGATTACAGCCTTCTTTTAGAGACACATGTGACATATATTTCTACGGTATGCTTTGGATTAATACACTCACACCCTTCCCTGACGACCTGGTTGAGAGAGATGTCCGGTCCACCTGCTCTCGAGCGCAGGGGTGCAGAGCTAGGCAATGCTCGAGAGCTAAGAGCTGTAAGGCTCAGACTAACGCCACTAGTAATACTACGTAGAAACGAAGAACAAAATCTTAACACAGTAGCTAAAAGAAGCTTCAAGAAGGCGTAGCTGACAATCGCCCCAAGTAACACGATTTGCCCCTTTTTATACCCTGAGAAATAGGGGTCCTTCTAAGTCCGAACTTGGCATCTTCACCCCCAAATTATTAGGGTGCACTTATTCTGTAGGCTGGCAGATTTGTGCATATTAGTGACAGATCCATGTCCTTTCCAGACGGTCACTTATCTCACCTGTGTTATTTCTGGCCCTTTTTGTGGGTTCGCTGGTGTATCTGTGAAGTTTACTCAGGTCATAACCTGAGACAGCCCCTCCTCCCCCCATTTTGATGCCTCCTGATGTATCTAGGGTAAAGGCTATAACCATATATGTCTTATCCTTTATCTCATCATTACTGACCTGGGCCAAAGATCCTGAATGTCTGTATGTGAACTGCCTTAGCTTTCAGACAGGATGTGGCCTGTAAGGGATGTGGCCTGTAAGGGACATTGCATTGCAGCTATAATACGTCAATATGAATCTATGACTCTGTTATAATAAAACAACAAGACTTAAATCTATAAGGAAAGAGATCTATATGCAATCAATTAGGCTGGTCCTATAAGCTACAATGAATGGGTATGTGGGTGGGGGGGAAATGGCTGGGTGGATGGATGCGGTGTGGGTAGGGAGATGGGTGGGTGAATGGATGGATGGATGGGTGAGGAGATGGTTGGGTGGATGGATGCGGGGTGGGGGGATGTCTGGGTGGGTGAATGGAGGATGGGTGGGTGGGTCGGGAGATGGCTGTGTGAATGGGTGGGTGGATGGATGCGGTGTGGGTAGGGGGGTAGGGAGATGGCTGGGTGGATGGATGGAGGATGGGTGGGTGGGTTGGGAGATGGGTGGGTGGATGGATGTGGGGGGTGGATGGCTGGGTGGCTGGATGGGGAGAGGGCTGGGTGGATGGAAAGATGGATGGGTGGGGAGTTGGGTAAGTAGGTGGATGGAGGATCTATGTGAAACACGGCAGACCAGATACCAGCTGATGCCAAGGTCCAAATGCCTCAGCTGAACGTTGAGGAGTACAGAGCTGGAACCAGTCTGTCTGGCCTGTGTGTTAGTATTGTTATAAAGGGTATCAAATTATAACAATGTGTGCAGTGCTTAGATATCATGGAGTGCTTGTGAGTAGCTGCCGGCATGAATCTCACGTATCACATCTGAGCCCCACATTGTACGGGAATGGATATCTGAGCTGTGTGAGCGTGTAAATCTCCAGACAGAAGAGAGACGTTAATTAGTGTGGAATGCCGGCCTCCACCAGACGCTTTGATGTCCTGCCCCACGGGGAAGGCCCATCCACACCAGACAAACTACTGTGGAGCATCAAAGAGGAATAAAGACTTTGCTGATTGCTCTTCCCCTGCCCACAGAAGAGGGGACGTGCAAGTGATTCCCTCCATCAGCTGAGTTTGCAGTTTGACGCAAAAGCGGGGAAGAGAGAAAAACCCCTGACAAGGAGGAATTACATCTTTATGCTGCACGGACTTTAGGGCAAGGCTTACTAAGCATTAACAAAAGGTCCCGGTGCTCGGCCTGGGTTAGAATTTCTGAAATTTCAGATTGGAATTCATTGTGCATCTGTGTTCATCTGCTTTAAGCCTGCAAATAACTCCCATTTCTTTCCAGCGTTAATAACCCTTTAGATAGCTGGTTACAGGATGGGCTACAAGCAGCAGTGTCTTCGACATGAGATCTACGGTGCAAATGACCTGGGGAAAGTGACTGGTCCTTTGGGACTGCGGGTAACCTGAATATTGCTGTGGTTGTCAGTGTAAGGGGCCATTTGTCACAGAGACAGGCTCACCGGGGTGGCAAGATAGTCTGTGCAAGGGGACGGTCTGTGACACCATGTTCAGGCTGTTATAGGAGTTTGTACCTGATCACAGGCTGGTGAAATGGATGTACCAAACTCACCACCCATCTTGGGCTTGTGCCCAGCTTCCAGACAGACTTGGCACCATGGGTGGGGAGATGGCTGGGTGGATGGATAGATGGACGGGAGGACGGGTGGTTGTGGGGAGGGATGCACAGATGAATAAAATATTCTGTCCTTTGCACTCACTACGGAGATTTATTTCATGAGCGTTTCCCCTCTGCCCTGCCTTCTGCCCCAGCGGGGAGCTTCCCAGCAGACACTGTTGCTCACTGCTCCCTGTCCTCAATTACCCTGCCTGGCTCTCCAGACGATGAATCCCAGGGTCCCGGGCTGGATATGTGTCAGCAGGGTGCCCTTAGTGCCAAACAGGCTAACAGCACATTGGGCTGCGTTAGTAGGAGCCTTGTCAGCAGATCGCAGGAAGTGATTGTTCCCCTCTATTTGGCATTGGTGAGGCTACATTTGGAGTATTGTGTCCAGTTTTGGGCCCCCCACTACAAAAAAGACCGGGACAAGTTTGAGGGCAGCAAAAATGATGTGGGGGCTGGAGCACAAGACTTATGGGGAGAGGCTGAGGGAACTAGGCCTGTTTAGTCTGCAGAAGAGAAGAATGAGGGGGGATTTGGTAGCAGCCTTTAGCTACCTGAAAGGGGGTTCCAGGGAGGATGGAGCTAGGCTGTTCTCAGTGGTGGCAGATGGCAGAACAAGGAGCAACGGTCTCAAGTTGCAGTGGGGGAGGTCTAGGGTGGATATTAGGGAAACGTTTTTCCCCAGGAGGGTGGAGAAGCACTGGAGTGCGTTACCTAGGGAGGTGATGGAATCTCCATCCTTAGAGGTTTTTAAGCTGCGGCTTGACAAAGCCCTGGCTGGGATGGTTTAGTTGGGGCTGGTCCTGCTTTGAGCAGGGGGCAGGACTAGACACCTCCTGGGATCCCTCCCAACCCTCATCTTCCAGGTTTCTGTGATTCTACCGTGGCCCAGAGCCGGCCCCCCCCCCGGCCCCACACTCACACACACACACACCTGAAAGCACCACGGTGGAAGAGCGACACCCAGTGGCCACACTGGTGAATGGCACCTGCGTGTGCTTGGCCGACTCCTGCGCTGTACGGGGCCCTTGTTGGGGCTGCGCAGATCGGCCTGCGATGGGAATTCCCCTCCAGTGGCCCATCTCAGGCCGCTCTGCCCCTAACGCGGAGAAGAGGGTGCCCCACACCCATAGCTGGCCCAGCTCCTGCCAGAGGCTGCGGGAGCTGAACATTCACCTCTGCAAATGGGCAGCCACAGGGACGCTCCTGGCAGGTCCCAGCATGGGTTAGCTGCACCCCTGATCTACAGCGCCAAAAGCAGCTGATGGATCCAGCAATGCTGGCCGAGGCGTTTGCCCTCCATCCAGGGCTGGCTCTGTGCTGCATCCCATGGGGAACGGAGCAAAGACCGGGTGCTCTTGGAGTTCTGATTTGAGCCTCCACCACCTTCCCGATGGCTCAGCGCACTGGAGGCTGCGCTGTTCCCCGCTGGGCTGGTGCCCAGACACGGAATCGCTGAGTGTATTTGTTTCCCTCTAAACATAACCAAGAAAAATCCCGCCATGAAGCATGACAAGAAAGAACTGCCTGAAAGATTGGGAGCAGACAGCTGCAAGCAGCGTGTCTGCCCGAGCTTCTCTCGCAAAGGTGCTGCCATCACACCTGTGCCAGAAGAGAAGGGCTCTCATCCTCCCACATACGGAGAGATGAGGTGACTCGTCCAAGATCAGCGTCTCTGACGGAGACAGAAACTGAACACGTGCCCCGGAGTTCTGGGCCCGTCCCGTTACACCAGAGTGGGCACCCTGTCAACGTTTCGTAACATCTCTAGCCCCCTCCAGCTGCCTGTCAGTGGCCACCCGCAGGGCAGCAGCATCTGATCATGGGCTCTAGCATAAGGGCAAATCCTGCTTGAGTCATTTGGATTATGGCCCCAGAGACTTTAGTAGAATTCCTCTCCTAGGCCAGCTGAGCAGTTGACCATGTGAGCCCACAAGCATTTGCACACACACATTTGCACACACAGGCACTCCAGACACTCCAAGGGCGACATTCAGATCCGGCCAAGGTCTAACAGGCAATGCTCCATGGCTGTTTTACCCCCAGGTTCCCCTGTCTGAAGGAGCTTGATCCCTTGGTCTCCCCTCCAGCCAGAGCTGCTCTTCCATTTGCCTCCCATCTTCCCTAGGTCACGTCGCGCCCCATCGCCTGCTGACAGGGGGCAGCGGCTCCTGTGCTTGGCTCCAGCAGAGTCTGTAAAGCTGAGCAAGGGGGCCCCCCCAACGTCTCTGCTGAAAGCAATGGTGGGTCGAGTCAGCCCCAGCCCCGGGCTCTTGGCTTCACGCTGCCCAACGTTCTCGCACAAAGAGCTCTGGGAAGCAGAAGTGAAGGCGGCTACAGTGAGTGGGGTGGACACGAGAACCTCTGAGGTTCAAGCCTCTCCAATGCTCTGAAAAATATGGAAATAATCCATGGAGACAACGGGCATGAACAGGCCCAGCTGCTCAGCCGAGACCGAGGGGATTGGTCTATACACTGACTGCACCCTCTGCAGACTGGTCCTACAGATCCTGCAGCCAGACAGTCCGTGCCGTTTGTGACAGAAACCCAGCACTGTCCTCTGACAGCCCAGCTGGAACCTTAACTCTGAGCCCCCAGCCGGGCTATGGAAACATGGCACATCTGCTTCGGAGCTGTGGCAACACGGTCTAAAAACTCCCCACACACCTATTCAGCAGCACATACAGCCCAGAGACAGCTCCACTGAGTGTAGCTGTCTTTTGTCAAGCCGTCTAAATGATAACCTTCAGGGTCTGGTGCACACGCATTTTCTAACTGCAGAATAATGACACTTTAATTATCAAATTACAGGATGTAGACACTGCCCAAAGATCATTGCTTTGTCTCCAATGCTGAGATGTCACCAGGATCTATCTTCCAGCAGCTTAGCCTCGCCAATATGAAGCACATAATAAAAGTGACACCCTATAATTGTGATATTCATTGCCCTAATTCAGCTGGTTTCCCAATCCTTCCCATAGTTATTGGACGTATTCTCAAGCAACTGAATGACATAAACCAAAAGGGGAAAGGGCAGAGTTAAGATGGTTATTGGAACAACTAAGGCTAGTTTTCACATGTCTAGCTTTCTATCAGAGAGCGAAAGCAGTGCATATGCGTAATGCATTACATTAATTTATCTCCACACTTTTTCAGACTATTACCCTTTGTTTTAATATTTATGTTTATGTTTTTCTTACTCTAGCAGCCGTAACTGTACGAGTTAACAAACTTTTTGTCTGGGAACTTCCTTGGTTGTTTCTTTTTAAATGTAAGGCATAATGTGAGCAGAACTGGGTCTTCTTCACGGTTCATAAGGTCTGCATGGACCCCTGCAATCACTGGAATGCAGCACATAAAAGAAAATGAAACCAGCAGAGCTGTTGCATTCAGTGGAAGACAGAGCTTCTGGGAGCCAGCCGAAGACTGTGCAACAAACTCCCCAGAAATTAAGAACCATCACACACTTCACCACTTTCTGCTCTACATGACAAGTGCATTGCTTTGACCTTGTCTTCTCTAGCAAACATACAGTCACATCCCTGGGGCTTGGGGCATCAACTCCTGCTGGGTGTGCTGGAGAATCCAGCAGGGGCTGAAGCCTTGAACTCCGGTGCACATGGGCTCCATTTAGGGAAGGTGGGGAGATTCACTGAGCCCCCCAAGTTATAAATCAGCTCCACGAGCCTGCCAGGCTCCTGCTGCCATCCCAGCATGATTTGAATACATGACCATGAGCAAAACCCCCAGCCCAGAGCACACAGGGCAACAGGCTCTCACCTTGGGGTGTGAAAGTCCGACAAACAAATGTCCTTTAACTCGCACACCCCTCTTCCTGCGCCACACCCCGCTCACAGTTGTTGTCCTTGGTCAGCCACAACCCAGAGTTCAGCACGGAGGGGGAAGGCATCAAGCAATGCCTCACGGAGACACTTTGCCATGGGCTGCTCTACTGTTGCTCACTTGGCCAGCAGCCGTTCCCCCATCACTCCCACTGCCATCAGTCGCTGTCCCTTGTACCGCAGCCAGGGAAGTTTCCATCACTTAACGCAGCTGTCTGTGATTTCACCTGTCACTGGCAAGCGCAAGTCAGGCAGTCTCTGATCCCAGAGACAACAACCTCTAGAGCCGGTAATCAGCGATTTCAGCTCTACTGAGCCACCGCAGAAAACTCTGTATTGCCTCTTACTCGCTCTATCCTTAAGCAATCAAAAGCAAGAGCAAGAGCAATAAATGGTACTAAGGCCCCTTGGGCAGAACCCACACAACCAACCCCCCTGTTTTGGTTTTTTTCACTGACCTGTGGCACCCCTGCCTAACGATCTCAGTTGAGCTGAGGGTGACAGCCCTCAGCCAGGGCCGGCCAGGCACAGTTCTGATGCCCTTTACTCACACAAGGGTAACAACCCTTTATCACCCCTGCCCTCGACACCAAAGGGACTTGCTGTCCAACCCCGGCAATCATTTGGGCAAAACAATCCCTTCATGCTGCAACCTGGGCAGTGTGGCAGTATGCAAACTAGTATGCCTTTTCCCCCAGCTCATCACTAGATGTCAGGGGAGAGCTCATTCGGACCCTGCTCACATTTGAAAATACAGCAAGGGGGCAATGGAGGCTGGCATCATGGGCTGATGGGAGGTGGCAGCTGGTGAGAGCGTGAGAGAGAGAGGATGGATGGGGGGGCTGTAACTGACATTTTTAAATTAAGCAAAGGACTAACAAAGCAATTTTCAAATACGTCAGAGTGGCTCAGCTTTTAACTAGCTGTGACTTCAAAGTCATTGCTCGCTTCCTCCTGAAGCCACACAGGATAACGCTGATGGGAAAATCTACTGCCTGACCCATGTTGACAGGCCTGGGAGGGTGGAAACCAAAGGAACCCGCTGGGCCCAATTCTGATCTCTCTGTTCCAGTGCTGTAGAGCAGGCATGACTGCACAGATCCTGGTGGGGCTCCCTGATACACAGCAGGCTGAGTAGGAGTAAAATCAGTCACAAGGGGAGTCACGGGCACCTCAGAGAACCAGAAGCTAGGACTCCCCGTTAATTCTTTCAGGCGGAGACGCAGGGGAAGTATGCTTTTAAGCCAGCTGCTGGCTGGGGCAGTGGAAGAGAGGGGTCTCACACTGCCTATCTTAGCGTTTTGCACTGCTGCACATCACTGTGGTATGTGAGCACCAACTGAGAGATCCAGCCGGTCAGGCTGAGGGCAGATGCTATGGCGAGCACTGGGGTTTGCAGTAAAGGCAAGGCCTGGGGGGAAATGTGTGCGGATTGTGCTGTTTGAATTCTTCATCAATCCCTGTCAGGCTGGATTATCACCTGCCGGGGGGGATCCATGGGCTGCGGAAAGCCCAGGTTATCATATACAGGCTGGGCTGGGATTCAGCTCTCATAGGGCTTGGTTAAACTGCAGGATCACTGCTAACGGGGGCTGCTCCTGGGTGCTGCCCCCAGGCTTCACAGCCCCCTTCACCCCACGCCCTTAGCTTGAACCTGCCTTCCTGGGGAATGAAGCCAGAGTGGCTGGAGTTAGCAGGGAGGGGTGAGCTCTGGGCCACGCGGCGGCAGCTTAGTTACGTAAGAGCAAGGAACTTGTGGTCTGAGAGAGCATCCCACGGCCGAGCTGTGCAAAGAGGGGAAGGTGCTGGGGACATCTCCCTGCCATTGGGGCCATGCGGATGGCTTTGCACCCAGCTCCGGGAGGGGGCGGGAGTGACAGCGCTATATGAGGGGGGAACGTGGGTGTTTTTAATGCACATCTTTCCTGCTGAAGCTCAGCTGGTTCATCAGCCCCTTTCCTATTCAGAAAATAGCCCCCGGCCAGCTGGGACACCAGACTCTGACCCAGACTCTCACAGCCCTGTGCAGTGCAACGTCAGGTCCGCTAGCCCCTTTTTACTGATGGGGAAACCGAGGCACAGAGGGGGGATGTGACTTGCCCAAGGCCTCCCCACACGTCCGTGCAGAGCTGGAGCCCTGAAACCCTCCCTCTCCCCCTGCTCTCACTGCTAGATTAACATGTCTCTCCAGAGCCCAGGACAGATCCCAGCCCCCCGCCGCGCTGCCCACTTGATTACACGCCCATCCCCGAGATCAGGAGTCACAGCTCCCAGTCCCGGTCCCTGGACTGACTGTGCCCAAGGAGACAGCAGCTGCGGGAGGAAGCCCCTGGAGTGGCCCGGCTCCTCGGAAGGGCTGGGGAGACACCACCTTCCGCCTCTCCTGATGTGGGAGTGCTGCCGATGGCCCCTGCCAGGAGCTAAGAACAGGCATCCCTTGGCCTGAGCTGGAGGAGAAATGTGGGATCCCCAGCCCTGGACCTCTCCAGAGGCTGTGGTCTCTGACAGGCCTGGGGAAAGGCTGGTTGGGGGTGACAAAGGGCTGTGCCCCATGGGACCCCTGGCTGGGGGAGGTACAGAGGTAGCTGGCAGTGCTGGCCCCTCCCACCACAGAGCCCCAGAAAAGCAGCCCTGGCTCCCCGTGTCTGGATTCGTAGAACAACAGCCTAGGAGGCCAGAGCTTGGAGGGCCAGTGGGGCATTCACCCACCTCCTGGCTGCCCCAATGGGGGCAGGACTGCCCTCTTCCAGTCACCTGCCTAGCTCCACAGAGCCCACGGGAATAAACCCGGAGTGGCTGGAGGCAGTGGGGAAGGGCTGGGACCCCCGTGCTGATACAGCGCTAAGAAGCCCAAAGCTCCCCTCCTTCATTTGGAGTGACTGGGGCCATGTCTACGCTCCAGCCTTCTCCTGGCATTGCTCTGCCAGTTGAGGGATGAAGAGATGTGAGTCCCGACCGGCAGAGCTGCGCTGGCAGACGCCCCTAGCGTAGACGCAGTTACACCAGCAGATTGGCGAGCTGGTTGTGCTTGGGGTGAGTTGAGGAGGAGTGGGGGAGAAAGGGGGGACTGGAACAAGACATAGAGGCTTAAGTATCGTTTTGCTGGTCTAAGCTGCATCCACACTAGGAACACTTGGCTGATCCAGTCCACCAGTACAGCCACACCATGGGCAGACCAGGCCGGCTGCTCAGTCTGGGAGATCTCACCATAGGAAAGGGCTCTGCCTACGTTCCCTGGTGTGCAATTTCACAGAGGGCTTGTGCTGGACTGGGACATGGTCATATCAGCACCTCTCCCACGCAACCATCGTGGTCTCCAGCCGCAGCCGACTTTTTTTTTTTTAAAGTAAGTCTCCAGCTGCAACCACGGCCTGTCACCATCATCTCCCTGCTTCCTTCTACTCCCCCCTCTGCTGGCACATTCTTACACTTAGCCCTGGGCTACACTAGACAATTAGGTTGGTTTAACTACATCGCTCAGAGGTGTTAAGGGGGACATGGATCACCATTCACGTCTTGCTCTCCATCAGTACCCAGCCCCAACCAGGGAAGCGAATGATCCAACGAGTGGACCAAATTCGGTGATGAATCCTGGTTACAGGCCACCTGAGGCATGTTGTGTATATGCTAAAAAAAAGGGGGAGTGAAAAATCCACATCCCAGAGTGGCGTTATTAAACCCACCTAAGTCCCTGTGTAGCCAGCATGAAGGCGACGGAAGAATTCTGCTGTCATCCTAGCCACTGCCCCTTTGGGAGGTCGCTTTGCTCTGCCACTGGGAGAATCCCTTGCCTCGACAGAGGTAGCATTTACCCTGAAGCACTACAGCGACCCACTACAACGAGCAGTGATCAATGGCTCCATGTCTAGCTGGCAGCCGGTCACAAGCGGAGTGCCCCAGGGGTCGGTCCTGGGGTCGGTTTTGTTCAACATTTTCATTACTGATCTGTGTATGTGGTAGATTGCACCCTGAGGATGTGGTAGATTGCACCCTCGGCAAGTTTGCAGATGACACTAGGCTGGGGGGAGTGGTAGATAGGCTGGAAGGCAGGGATAGGATACAGAGTGACCTAGACAAATTGGAGGATTAGGTCAAAAAAATCTGATGAGGTTCAACAAGGACAAGTGCAGAGTCCTGCACTTAGGATGGAAGAATCCCATGCACAGCTACAGACTGGGGACCAACGGGCTAGGCAGCAGTTCTATGTCGGTAGAGTGCCTCGTAAAGGGGGCCCTCATCCACAGCTAGGTACTGCAGCAATACAAGGAATAAAAGTTACATTTCAGCTGAGAGGAAATCCTCAGAAACACGTCTCAAGTGTGACCAGAGCAGAGACAGCCCCTTGGGTCTGCAGAACCCCGAGCAGTGTGAACTGCCCCGTGTGTCTCATGGAAGGTTTAAGAACACATGAACAGCCATAGTGGGTCAGAGCAATGGTCCTCCAGCCCAGCAGCATGTCCTCCAACAGACGCCAACGCTGAACTCAGATGCCAGCAAGGAGGATTTAAATATGCATCAAGTTAACGATTTTATCCCTCTCAGGAGAAAGGGGAGTTACCGCGAACGATGTCCCACTTTGTGCCACAAGAGGCCACCATTTAGTTCCTCCATCTCTCTCTCTCTCTCTGTGAAACATTTCTAAGAGGTTGCTTTAATCCCATCCTGGAAACAGAAACCAATGTCAAGACCTGGAAGTTGTTTGTGGAACTGATTGTTAGTTGTCTGGCTGGCTCCGCAGACTCCCCGGGGCAGGGGCCAGGGTAGCACAGAGGGACGGCAAAGGCTATCACAGATGGCTGCATAATTTCCTGCCCTGTCTGAAGTTGTGTATCGATGCTGGCTAAGTGCACAATGTCTGGGTAGCTCAGGGGGCTCATTTGTGGGGTGGAGGCGCAAAGGGCCTGAACCAGTGAATCAACAGAGCCACTCCTTTTGGATGACTGGGTGTCAGACCAGGCCCAAAGGGGATGTCTACACAGCAAAAACCAAGACCAAATTTGGTAGTGAGTCTCAGCGGTCCGAGGCTAAAAACAGCAGTGTAGACATTCCACTCCAGCTGGAGCGCGAGCTCCGCGACCCGGCGCGGGGGGAGGGTGTCAGTGACCAGGCTCCAGCCCTAGTGGGAACGTCAACCCGGCTATTTTTAAGCCCCGTAACAGGATCCAGAGTCAGTCGACCCCGGCTGGGCCTCCCTGCAGTGTAGACACCACCTGCGTCTGTGTAGCTGGCTCACGAGGGGCATGACAAAGGGTGTAGGAGCTAAGGAAGGAGCGGAAGCGTGCTGTGGGATCTCCAGCCTAATGGGATGAAATGAGGGGCGGAAGGGGGGTCTTCCACGCTCCACCCCCACAACAGGTGTCACCTACCCGAATCGCCAGACTGCGATGCCGCCCTCTGGGGCTTGTGCAGATAGTGAAAACTGGACCGTGTGGCTGTGGTCAGAGTGGTCGTAGGGCCGCTGTCTCCCGGGCTCAACGCCCCCTCTGTGAGGCTGCAAGAGACTTGAAGCTGGGTCTCCCAGTCCCAGTGGAGTGCCTAACAACCAGGCGATTGGCTACCCGAGGGCCTCTCTGACCAAGGACGCCCCACGCCAGAGACCTCTCCGATGAGAGTGCCCAACTCAGGCGGACACGGTCCTGCAAAAAGTTTCCCTTTCAGCCAATGGGCATTTTCCAGCAAAAACCAGTGAGTCGGCTCGCAAAGATCCCATCCAGCCCCAGTCCCTGAGCAGATCGGCCGACACCCGACAGCCTCGTTGCTCACGTCCCAGAGTCAAGGGGGCTCTTGAGATCCCACAGGCGATCTCAGGAACTGCCAACTCTCCTCTAACCTCCGCCTTCCTCCCACAGAGAGTCCCAGCCCCACGCCCCCTCTTTCAGTTTCTAGCCGCTTCAGCCTTTTGGCGCATCTGGTCTCCAGGACGCATCTCTGCAGCAGAGGGTCTCTGTGGCCTCCAGAGCACAGAGCTCCTGGCCTCCAGGCTTCTCATGCCACCAGCCCTCGTCCCCAAGCCTGGTCTCCCAAGCTGCATCTCCCTGGAACGGGCTCCCTCCTGTGTGTGCGCCTTCTGCGCGGGCCAGCTTGCAGCAGGCAGCCCAAGCACGTCTGAGATCCGTGGCAATGAGACGGCAGCAGCAGGTAGCGCTGAGGGAAGCTGGAGCCATCTGCTTGGGAGACGTGGGAGCAGGAACGGCGAGCGGAGGAGGCCTCCATCTGCCCGACGGCTGGAGATTTTGGACCATCCTTCCCTGGCCAAGGACCATGCAGGGAAACGACTGCTGGAGAACTGCAGCCTGAGCTGGGCTAAGGAGGGAGAACGCCGTGAGGCCTGGCAGGAGCACCAGCTGGGCCAGGGAGCGAGTGACGTCCGTCCGTGTGGCGGAGGCTGCAGTCCTGCCCGGACACAAGTGGCGAGGGAGCGGAGAGCTCAGAGCAAGAGAGCGTTGATTTCAGGCTTGCTCTGAGCTGCCAGCTGCTCCAGCTCCGCGAGCCACAGCGAAGCTGCTCAGCTGGGGAAGCCAAGTGGCCAGCGCCCAGTGAGTCCAGCCCACCAGCCATTGCCATCGCAGCCAAGAGCCACGCCAGAGCCAGGCTGAGGGCAGCGCCTGCAGGCCTTGCTGGAGGAGCCAGCAGCTGCTCTTCTCCAGGCAGCCAGAGACTCTGGCCTAGCCAGAACCCGGCCAGAATTTGGAAGCTGGCTCGGTGGAGTTTGCGGGCCAGGGCAGCAGAGTGCTGTGGGGCTAACGGGGCTCTTGGGATTGCCCCCCGGGAACAGACCAATGGTCCCCCCAAGCGCCTACCGGGGGTTAGCAGCCTGGCAAAGGGAAGCGGCTGGGTCCAGCAAACGAGCAGCCTCCGGTCAGAGCCCACCTGTGGGTCATCCTTCGTGACGCCTGCCCCCGCCCATCGGGGTAGGCACCACACAGAAGCTGCCTGGCTTTTCCCCGTGGGACGCGGCCCACCCCCCATGACGGAGGGGTGCCACCTGTAGAACGGAGACCAAGCTCCTCTGCTCAGCCCGAGAATACAACACAAGCGTCTCCACTGCCCCTCCCAACATGCCTCCATCCCAGCCCGCAGCAGCCCCGCCAGCGTGACAGGCAGGAGCCACCCCTCAGCACAGGAGACTAGAGCCGGCCAAGCCCTGCCACCGGGAACATTGGGGTGGGAATGTGCGTGAGAGCCTGGGCGCGAGGGGCTGCCCAGCTGGATTTCCCCTTCTGCAGGAATACGGAGTCAGCTGCCTAGCTCCAGCGACCAGCTTAGAGACCAGGAGATACTGGCAAGGGGCTGAGGCGCAGAATTGGCAGGGGGGGGGGCGTAGATGCACGTGCCTGCTTCGCCGCACCCCCCGCTGGCCTTGTGCGGCTCAGCAGCTCCTGTCCGCTGCTTCCCTTCAACCAGGGCTCTTCGGTGCACCGTCCCAGACCAGAGTCACGCGGTGCAGCCCTTCGCAGGGCCTGCTTTATTAACGTCCAGCAACGGGGCCACAGGCTCCCCGCCCAGCCTCTCGGCGGGGCACCGCTGCTGTAGTCTGGGCGTGACCACTCGGCCGTTTCACCCCCGGTTCTCTGCCCACTCTCCCACCGGGCAGCACCGTTCCTTCCCAGGTCTTCATGCTCAGAGTGAACCCCACCTTCTCTACCACACCCTTTAGCGTCAAGGGGTTACCCGGCTGCCCTGGCTGGGCTCTCCAAGTGTTCTGGCCACCTCTCGAAGGCTCACCCGACGGCTTCTCTCAGGAGCTCGGCTCCCTGCTTTTCCTGTCTCCGAGCCCCTCCTGCGCTCTCTGCGGGCCCGGCTGTTACACTGGCCATCCCGTTCCCCCCTCAGCGGGCATCGGCTACTACAATTAAACCGCCCCGACACCTTCAGCTGAGTGCCACTGGGTGCCAGCTCCCAGGCCAGGCTGAGCCAAGCCATCCCTAAGCGCCAGCTTGTGCCAGGGAGACGCGGGAGCCCAAATGCCCAGCCTCTCTCTCCGCTCGCCATCATGCCCCAGAGACCCAGCACCATGGCGATAGTGGCTAGCTCCCCCCCCGCCGCCTGGTCCTTGCCCTGCCTCGGCAGCCAAACTGCAGGGACGGAGCCGGCGCTGGCCAGAGGAGGATGGCAGAACGGACCCATCATCTGGGACGCCCATTGCCACCAAGAGTCCGGCTGTGGACACGGGCCCTCGATGGGGCAACACGCCAGCCTCGCAGCGCCAGGGAAACTGGACCCAGATGCACAATAGAGAGACACTCAGCAGGGCTTCCTGGGTGGGTCTAGGGCGCAGGTTCTTTGACTCCCCCAGCCCATAACCCGGGCAGCACCGAAGGGAGGTTCCCTGGCCGAGGTGTGTGGGCAGTGCTTGTTTGGTGCCAGCGCTGAGCCCCAGCATCTCTGGGCCTGGCCGTTTAGAGCCCTGGCGCCCTTGGACTTGCCACCTCAGTTATGAAGTAAAAAATTGCTTGAGCCCCGGCCCCTCTTTCCTTACAAATTAAGCACTGGGTATGGGATGTCAGACTAGATCAGGGGTCCTCAAACTGTGGGTCGTGACTTCCTGGGGGTCGCAAGTTTATTATTGAGGGGTCACGAGCTGTCAGCCCCGGCGCATGCCAGCAAGGGCTTTTTCTGGGGGGGAGCTGTCACAGCCTGAAATATTTTCAAAGAGGGTCCCAGCAAAAAATGTTTGAGACCCCACGACTAGATGCTCTCAAGCTTTCCCACCCTCCTCTTCCCACCTACCTGCTCCGGCACTAGGGGTTGCCACTGTGAGAAGAGCCAGGGTGCTCCCTCTAAGCCAGGGGCTCTCACCTGGGTGGGGGGGCACAACCCTCCCTGCTTTCCCCACCTGGGTGCACGGAGGGGTTAGTTCTGGGTAGATCCCAGTTAGACTGGAGGGCAGTCTCCAGTGGGGAGAGAGTTCAGAGAACAGAACCAGCTCCCAGCCCTGGCTGGGCGCACACCAGGATGCTGTGTCGGCTGGGGGGTGGCTGGGTGATCCAGCAAAGTGGGAGCTGTTTCTGCTCTCGTGGTGACGGTTACAGCACAGGCCAGGTTCAATGAGGAGGAGAGACCGCGTAGCCTGTGGGCAGGGCAGGAGAGAGCAGCCCGAATGCACCTTTATGAGTGCTGGCGCTGTGGATGACGCAGGAAGAGACCGGGAGGTGACTGGGCTGCACCGGCCTGACACACGGAGCCAGCTGGCTCATGGTGGGATCTGCTCTCCAAACGCTGACTATGCACAGCGGCGAGAGCAGTCAATACCCAGAACAGAAGAGCCAAGCCGTCCCGGTGCAGGAACAGTCTGTCCCTGATATGCCACGGGGGCAGAGAGAGCCCGGATGTAACAGCCGCAGACGCACCACGGCTCAGCTGTAGCAGGCACCAAAGCTGGTGCCTTCAGCCCTGAAAACTTGCCTTGGAGGTGTGACGCCACTCAGGGCGAGCAGTCCTCCTCCAGGACAGGCCCCACCCAACGCTCCCTGCCTGCGCCCCAGAGCTGGGGGCCCCCACCAGGGACACCAGGCCATCTGCAGATCCCATGTGCGGAGGAGCCAAGAAGGCAGCCCTTCCCCTCCTGCGCCAGGGGAGACGGGGCTGGAAGCAGCTTCCCTCTCCCTGCAGGGCTGCGGAGACAGTGGTGGAGAGGCTCAGGGCATCCAGCATTCGGTACACACGTCCCCCGCAGCCCCGGTGCCTGGCGGCAGGGATGCTCCTCTAGCCCCACCCTACAGAGGGGCAGCGAGAGAGTCAGCGTCAGAGCCAGGGGTGTTTTCCTCCCGGTCCTTGTCTGTCTCTCTAAACATCCCTGCTTCAGCGCGCACTCCTCCCCACAGCGCTTAGTCAGAAGCACCTCAGGCCTGGCCTGCCGACTCGGGGGCCATGCAGGAGGCCCACGTGCGTGTCTGCCATGTCCGGAGCACACGGCTGCTCTCCTGCCCTGAAGAAGGGTTTGTCTGCACCAGGCAGACCAGGGAGCCAGTCCCTGTGCTGGGAGCAGGCGTGGAAGCTGTCCTGGGACTGGGCGAAGCGACCGCTCCTGTGCGTCCTCCAGCTTGGCAGAGCGGCTGAGCCCAGCCTCAAAGCCCTGCTGTGCCGTTTCCACACGGGCTGCGGTTTTCCAACTGGTCTGCGATTTGCTCTGCTGGGTGACTCCAGCGTCTTCTGCAGGGAGGGGTGGGGTGGCCCCCGGCCAGGAAGGGTGAGCGGCTGCTCCCAGGAGAGAGGGGCGGGAAGCCCTCATGAGGCCTGAGATGTACATGAGCAGGATCAGAACCAAGCCAGCCCCAAAGGACTTCAATCAATGGGAAAAGGAATCCAAGAGTGACGGACCCAGGTACGGAGCAAGGGCTGCTGCCTCTGTGCTCCGGTGGGGCCAGTTCACTGGCCCGGGCACCTGACAAAGCCCTTCAGCAGCAGGGTCCCGGCCCTTTCTGTAGGGCCACATTCCCTTTTCAAACCCAAATCACAGGGCTAAACTACGGCCTTCCCCAGGGCCTCCTCCAGGAGTCTAGCTGGTTCCCTGCAGCTCCTAAGAACATAAGAACGGCCAGACTGGGTCAGATCAATGGTCCGTCTGGTTCAGTGTCCTGTCTGCTGACCGTGGCCAATGCCAGGTGCTTCCGAGGAAATTAACAGAACAGGTGATCATCGAGTGATCCATCCCATCCCTCAGTCCCAGCTTCTGGAAAACAGAGGCGGAGGTCACTTCAGAGCATGGCTTTGCATCCATCCCTGCCCTTCCAGCTAATAGCCATTGACAGACCTGTCCTCCATGAACTCACCTAGCTCTTTGTCAAACCCTGTTACAGTCTGAGCCTTCACAACATCCCCTGGCAGGGTGTTGCACAGGTTGTCTGTGGGGTGTGTGAAGAAATACTGCCTTTTGTTCGCTTTAAACCGTCCGCCTATCGATTTCATTTGGTGACCCCTAGTTCTTGGGTTATGAGGAGTAAATAACACTTCCTTATTTACTTTCTCCACACCAGTCATGATTTTATAGATCTCTATCATATCCCCCCTTAGTCATCTCTTTTCCAAGCGGAAAAGTCCCAGTCGTATTAATCTCGCCTCATATGGAAGCTGTTCCATACCCCTAATAATTTTTATTGCCCTTTTTTGTACCTTTTACAATTCCAATATATCTTTTTTTGAGATGAGGCGGCCAGATCTGCACACAGCATTCAAGATGTGGGCGTGCTAGAGATTTAGAAAGAGGCAACGTGATATTTTCTGCCTTCTCATCTATCCCGTTCCTAATGACTCCCAACACTCTGTTAGCTTTCTTGACCGCCGCTGCACATTGAGTGGATGTTTTCAGAGAACTGTCCACAATGACTCCAGGATCTCTTCCTTGAGTGGTAACCGCTAATTTAGACCCCCTCATTTTATATATAGAGTTGGGATTCTGTTTTCCAGTGTGCATCACTTTGCCTTTATCAACACTAAATTTCATCTGCCATTTTGTTGCCCAGTCACCCAGCTCCACTGCTTTCTGATGGAGTTACCTTTCATGCAAGGACCATGTGTCCTATAGGCTCTTACCTGACCTCACCTGGGAAGCTGCTGGTTAGCTACAGCTGGACTAAACCCAGATCCCTGGGAGGACCAGCCCACCTTGTGCCAGTGTCTGTTTGTAGCAAAACAACGTGGGGGAAATACAGCCCTAGGAAATGTATGCACAACTCTGCTAACTTCCCTGCCTGGAAAGGGACCTCTCTCCTCCTGATACCTTGGCAGCTGTGACATCCAAGGCACCTGAGCCGACAGACCTCTGATCTCTGGCACTTGCTTCCAGCCTTGGTTTCCCAGAGCTTGGGTTTGACATGCAGCAGGGTGAGGGGATGGGGCTGAGCAGGGCTGGCTCCCAGTGGTTGCGGCACAAGCCACAACACAGGAGATCCAGGCTCCACTCCGGTTCTGCCACTGATGCACTGAGAGACATTGGGCAAGTCACTTAATCTCTCTTTACCTGAGCTCCCCATCCGCACCATGGGGATAACAAGACTTCACCACCCCGCTGGGGGTTATGAGGCTAAATTCCAGCGGGGGCTAGAACAAAGGCAATGCCAGGCCCTGGCAGGATTCCCAACCCTCTGTTGTTTCAAGCGCATGTATTGCACGTGAGCGCCGAGCTGTGCTCCCACTGGCACCAGGGCTGAGTTCTGCCATGGACGGCAGTGGGAGGAGGGCTGACACCTCGGTGCAAATAAACGAACTGTGACCCCCAGCACCTGTTTAAGGGCTTTCCTCTCTGGCCAGTGGGACCAGAGCTTCCCATTGGCGGGATGATCCGAGGGGGAGGCGAGTTCCCAGAACCTGGCTTGCAGAGGATAGTGGGGTCACGGTGGGCTGATCAGCAGCTGGGCTCTCTAATTCCTGGCAGACTGCGCTGCTCCAGCCAGCTTTCCTGGTAACGATTAACGAGCTGGAGCGTTAAAGGCATCAGTGAGCGGAAAGCTAATGACAGCTCAGTCCACCTGTCTGGTGTTGGGATTCCCTCTGGGACCTTTTCTACCCGGCGTATCCAGAAATCTTCACCCAGTCCCGGGGGACACTTCCTCCAGTTCTCTGGAACCTGCAAACTCGGTGCAAATCCAGAATCATCACTGAGGTTTCTTTATTGGCATTTCATGAAGCTGCAGCTGAAGCAACCAGGCTCAGGGGAGGGCTGGGCTAGGGTAAATCACATTATAGACGTATTCCAACGCACAGGAAGCCACATGCACTACATTCGGCAGTGTATCACAAGCTTTATTACTGGCTGCCTGATTTTGTGAATTAACCCTGTGCAGATCATGAGCTCACCATGCAAGCAGAGCTGCAAGCTTAGTGCACGTTACTCTTCTTCCTATTTCTTTATCTACTAGAATACATGTTATTTACAAGGCCACTTGTCAGTTCAGGCTTTGTCCAGTGTTATCCTCAGTTTCCTGACCTCTGTCTTCTCTGATTGTTCGCGCAGGTTTACATTTCCACTCCCTTTTCTGATTTTTAGTACAGTTGTCTTTTCATGTCAGATATCTGCTTTTCTCTGTTTGCTGTTTTTTTAAGGTTTTTTACCAGCAACACATTCCCAGGATACAGTGAGGGTTACTAATTGTACAACCCTTAAAAGTAAACAATGTCTCAACTCTAGGCTGGAGCCTACTGCCTCTGCAATGGCATGCCGTAGGTTAAGTGTTGTTGCAATAGTGGTGTCTACCTCATTATTCTGTTCAGATACGAGCGGGGCGATTGGTACCAGCTGTTCCAAAGTGCGTTCTACTAGCCCTTTGTTTTATTTCTTCTATTCCCTAAACCAAAGGAGTTACAGCTTGATTCCTGTCTTTCGCATGCCGTAGCCTTGAACACGTTATTGTTATTGAGAAGGTCTTCGGGCCATTAAGCTTTTAAGAGTCAGGCTTCAGGGAGGTATAGGATGCCCAAACTTGGGTATTGTCTGAATGTGTCCTTCTACATGTAACCTTCTGCCAGACAGAGCCGGCAGCAAGGGCCGGGTTCTATGTCTAGGGGTCCCTGTCAATGATACACCACCAAACCGGGTCGAGCCCCCACCCAGTCAGCTGGGAGATCACACCCTATCCCCTGGGCGCCCCAAAGGGCAATATTGCCCCTCTTGTAATCACAGAGTCGGAGTGTAGAGAGTGAACCCTTTAATACCAGAAGGGAAGTAACAGCACTGCTTTGGGAAACGGCGCAAACAGAATTCATAACACTCTGAGCAGAACCCGCCCCACCCAGAGAACATGGGACCTGTCCTTCACCTCCCCCTTCTCCCTCGCCCCTGCCCTACTGACCGTCACATGTGCACTGTTGGTCGTGGGGCTCTGTCAGCCCCCCCGCTGGCTCCCATCACCTGCCGGACGCGGGCTCTGGCTCCCGCCGCCCGCTGGACACGGGCTCTGGCTCCCGTC
>ML675616.1:250665-274076 GCA_007922155.1 Mesoclemmys tuberculata | reverse complement strand
ACATGCCATGGGGAAAAGGAAAGGGGTGGAAGGGAGGGATCAGTGGGTTATAAATTGTTGTAATAAGCCATCATTTGAAACAGTGCCAGTCTTGTGACAATCTTATCGAGATTTCTTTGGTACAGTTGCTGCCCCAGCCTGGTAATTTTACGCATTTTAAAGGATACATTTTTATTCAGAAAGTCCTTTCAACAGCTCTTAACCATATTCCACCAGCCTTCAGCGGGAACAATCCTTTAGGTAACTGCAAATTGATGAAATTCAGTAACACTGACCCACAAATGCACTGAACATTTTTATACAATATTGTCCCAATGGGTTTTAACCCTAACCCATTTGTAACTGTTTTCAGTCTAGGACATTTACTTTTTTTTAATTATTTTCAAAACCCCATCATATAGTTTTTGTTTTTACTCGCTCAGTAGCATTTATTTTATACCACAGTTAAACAAAACTTTAGAATAGGATTTTCAATAGGAAATTTTGTCCTTTGTCCATTCAAAGTAGCTCCATCATCCACAACTAATAACCTGGTGAAAGGAAACAGAATTTGGATGACACTTTCGAACAGGATTTCAGTGGCTGGGCTTCTCTTCTTATATTTATTGATTTTTCTTAGTGCTCAGTTGGTTTCTGCTTTCCAAGCACACAGCCATCTGAAAAAGAAAACAGCCTACCATGGCTTCTCTTCCGAGCTCTCATAGGATTTTAAGTTAGTCTTGGTTACATATCTTTTACCCCTGTTACTGAATGCACTGCATGTTCCATAGGAATGCACACTCCTTTCCTAATTTAACTTCCACTTTTATTTGCTATAACATATTAGCCATATCAATTTATATATATTTTACCAATAACATTTATGTTTCCCCTGCTGCTCTTTCAGCTGTGGCTTTATTACTGAAAAGGATAGCCAGGGTCTGTCCCCAGTGTCCTGGTTCCAACTGCCCTTTAGTCCCTTGTTTCATTTACTAATTTCTATTTAACATTTATAACCTAATTGAAAAAAATGTGAAATGTAGTCAAAGCACTGAGACATGGGAAGTATTAACTAACGAAATTAAGGCTGCCAGGAGACGTTGGCTGCTGCCCAAGGAGCGTCTGGGTCAGCTTTGCAACCTTGAATGAAAGATTTGGATAGATTTTTAATGGAATCTTTGAAAGCTAATTTATTTCTCACACACATTTTACATTTTCTTTTTAAATAGGTGCTTTCTTAAATCCTGCCATCGCTTGCTGGGCTGTAAGCAGGTTATCACGAGAGACCAAATAAATATTTTCAGCTTGCTCTGGCTTAGCTTTGCCAGCGCAGCCTCTAAGCCCCCTTCTTCTTCCCAGAAATGGTTTGACGATCTTGAGGTAAACTGCAAGTTGCGCACTGAGGACACATTGAAGTTGCTCACTTTTCTAAACTGAATTTTAGCTTCGAATAAATTCTTCACAGGCGAGAGAACTTTTTTGGCCTGGGCTCTGATAACCGCTGTGTCCTGGCAATGTTCTGTTTGACTGCTGTTTTGACTCCCTTATTTTCCTTCTGTGTCTCAGTACGCAGAGTGTGACATTGAGATTTTTCTTTTTCTGATAGGCAGTATTTCTTTTTTAGCATACTAGCCCTTTCCCTGTTTTTTCTTACACTCTGTTGTTTGAGCTGATTTGCCCCTTACGTTGCTCTTCATTATTTTTCTGCACAACCACACCCAAGTTATATCCCCACTCGTCCCTGGGGAGGTTGTCAAGCCATATAAAAATCCCTTTTTCCTTCTTAGTGATTTTGATTACATTGTCCATAGTCAACTGACATTGTCTCTCTGCCTGCAGCAGCCATTTACAATGGAATATTTACAGGCCATGGCTTCAGGAAGATGGCCCCTTTTCCTTCAGAATGGCGGTAAAGGCTCATGAGAACAAAAACATAGTGATAGAGCAGACACCACCTGGCTAATTGTTTGCCTAGGACCCGGGTTCTCAGTGGTGCGGCCATAGCTGGCTTTCCTTATTAAATCAAGCTTTACACAATTTAACGTCCTCATTAACACTTCTACTTCCACTTTGTAACACTTTGCAACCCTGATTGTTTTGTCTCCTCCCAGCTCTACAGCATTAATTTGTGCAAAAGCCACTTTTACTTAACTGCACCTTCCTTTGCCTTAAATCACTTACTTATCTCCCAAAGCGACACATTTCTCAGCTGAATTTTCCATCAGCTCCCAGTTTATCTTTGTGCTTTTCTGCACTTATTCTTTAGCTACAATTACTGTTCTCTTCACGGTTCTTTCCTGGGGAGTTCAGAGGGGCCACGCTTGGATTTAATCCAGCTGGATTCCTCATACTTAGGTCTTTCAATGCCGTTTCCCTTACAGGTAGATTGTGACCCTCACACTCAGGGGTGCGTTGCCTGCTCCAGACGAGTAGATCCTGTGTTTCCTCTGGGCTCACCACTGAGGTTACTTTACCTGCTGGACTTGGCGCCAAAATGTTGGGATTCCCTCTAAGACCTTTTCCACTTGGCTTACCCAGACCTGCTCTCCCAGACCTGGGAGAACACTTCCTCCAGCTCTCTGGGGCCCAAAACTTCATCACTGAGGTTTCTTTATGGGCCTTTCATGAAGCTGCAGCTGAGGTGGTCAGGCTCAGGTGTACGGGGTGGGTTAGGGTTCACCACAACTCCAAAGTGCGTCATTCTAGATCAGATCACAGATGTTGCAAAGCTCACTAACAGATGTGCACTACATTGTACATTGCATCGCCCACTTGGCAACTGGCTTCCTGGGTTTGTGAACCAATCCCTGTGTAGATGGTGAGCCGGCCAGGCCATGCTACAAAGCCTTCTCACAAGCAAAGCAAAGCTGCCAGCTTATCACACATTTCTCTTCTTCCTATGTCTTTATCTATTAGCCACACGTCATGTACAAGGCCACCTGTGAATTCCGGCCTTGTCCGCAGTTCGCCTTTGTTTCCTGACTTCTGTTTCCTTCCGTTGTTCATGCCAGGCCTACCACGGGCAACCCACTGACCCGGAACCAGAGCCTGAGCAAGGAAAGACCCAGAAGGGGAAGGAAAGTGAGCCATCCTGGACAGCAGTCACTTACAGACTTCTAAGGCTAGGGCCTGACGTTGTTCAGAGCGCTATTGACTGCGAGTGACCTCCTGCCAGGCGCCTGGTGATGACATCAGGACTGCTGTGGAGAGGGCAAATCTAGCTGCAGACCTCTGGGAGCCTCACAGAAGAACAATCATCTAGCCCAGCATCCTGTCTTCCGAGAGGGGCCAGTGCCAGGTGAACCGACCAGGGCAGTCATCGAGCGATCCAGCACCTGTCGTCCAGCTCCAGCTTCCGCAGTTGGAGGTTTAGGGACACCCAGAGCATGGGGGTGTGTCCTTGACCAGCATCGCTACTAGCCATTGATGGACCCTGTCCTCCAGAAACTTCTCTCATTCTTTGCTGAACCCAGTTATACTTTTGGCCTTCACAACATCCCCTGGCAAGGAGTTCCACAGATCAACTGTGTGTGTGTGAAACGTTTCCTTCTGTTTGTTTTAAACCTGCTGCCTATTAATGTCACCTAGTTCTTGTGCTATGTGAAGGGGTAAATAACACTTCCCTATTCATTTTCTCCCCACCAGTCACGATTTTACAGGCCACTACTCTATCTCCCCATATCGTCGTCTCTTCCCTGACCATGGTGGGAACTAACCCAGCCAGTGACCCAGCTAGCTGCGTACCCACTGGACCATCCTTTCATTGTGTCTGGCGACTTGTGTGCCAGGTGGGCACGAGCCACCTGATTGTGGTAGATTGTCATGCTGTCAGCATGGGCAGCAAGCCGTGCTCGGGACGGGCAGGCCTCATGTCATTTGCAGAATTAACTATTCCTGCCCGCAGGTGCTTGGAAAAGTTTCAGGCCACAAATAATTATCATCTCCCTGGTCCTACAACAGGCTGCAGGGTTTTGTCACCAGGCATGCAGGGCCCCTCCTGTTGCATGGTGCAAGGTCTAACCCAGAGCAACGCTCCCCACACAGAGCGCAGGCCATGTCTCTCCAGGCTGGTGCATGGTACGTGGACGGGCCAAGGTCCTTCACTTGCTAACTGCCTGGTGAATTAGAGCCGCTCACCTTCTGGCTGACTACAAATGCCACAGCGTCAGACACAACCACAGTGCCACGTCGCCGCGTAGCAGTGCGAACGCCAGGCATGGCATGCGCCGCTGTCCCCTCCCCTCCTCCTCGATCCGCACAGCCTCGGCCCGATTCAGTTCCTGGAGGCAGGCGCTGAGCCGCCGGCTGAGGTGCGTAGGAGTCCATCCCTTCCAGGGGCTTAAAGCCTAAACACAACCCAGCTGGAATCACCGGCCTGCCTCATCCTTTCCTCAAACACTCTCCGGCCCAGCCAGGCTCAGCTGCGGAGCTTCTTTCATCCCTTCCTGGGCTCTACAGAGGCTTCCCCTAACCTCAGGCTTCTGTGGGAGCCGCTCTGGGCCTGGCTTGCCTCGGGCCACCCTCCCACAGGCGCCCCCACCTGTCTCCTACAGTTCTTCCCTGTATAGCACTCCACAGCGTCAAGCTGCTGCCTTGTCGCCATCCCCCCCTCCTCCCTGCACACAGCTACCCAGGTTAGGCACAGGCCTGGCCTGCCTGTGACCCACTGTGCCCCATGTGCACCTGAGGGGTCAACAAAGATCACCCCAGGAGGGGCTGGACCCGTCTCCCCCTTAAAGAGCCGAGCGCCTCGGGACAGCAGTGCCCGCTGGTGCCGCATCGTCAGCGAACAGCGTGGTGATGCCAAACGGGGGGCGGGGGGGCAGGGGGGAGTTCATCGTTAATGATTCCCAGAGCTGCACTGCAAAGTGCACCTCTGCGTGCCAGGCACACGCCCAGACAGTCTCTGCCCCAAGGAGCTCGCAGAACAAACAGGACGGATGCTGCCCTGGGAAACCTCTGTGTCAGGTTGTCCCGGTTTTACCCTGAATTCTGACCCCTGTCTCTGTGGAGTAAACCCCCAGCAGGTATAAACCAGTGCAGCACCAGAGGCCAGTTTACACCAGCTCAGGACCTGGTCCCACATGCCTAAGTGGGGAAAACCTGGGTTAGTGCAGCTGGCCTGGACTCCCTGGGAGATCCCTGCCCCTAACGCCAGGCGTGGGAGAGGCTCTCAAACCCCAGGCCCAGAGCTGGAGGCAGGAGTCGCTAACCCATGCTCCGTTCTGGTCTCACACCAGTTTGACTCTGGAACGACGCCACCGACATGTGGAGTTACTCTTGATTTACACTAGGGCCAGGGAGAGCAGAGCTGAGTCTTCATGGCAGGGGCACCCCTGGCACGCACAGGGCATTGCCCAGCCAGGTCAGGTGCTGGAGACTGACGGCGCGGGCACAGCTGAGGTTTCTCACAAGCTGGCTGGGGAGGAGGCTGAGGCCCCGGTTATGCGAAGGCAAGAAGAGCTCTGGGTTCCCTGACGCCCAGTAGCAGAGACACCGCACTGGTGAGAACTGGCTGGGATTTCAGCCCCTGCTTGGAAAGGACGCTCCTGAAGTACCAGCCTGGAGCTGGGGGTGGGGTGGGGAGGATATTTGGGGCAAATTGGGGGGTGCTAGAACTGGGCCCCCTCTCAATTTGATGAACACGATCCAGCGACCGCACGCTAACACTCGGCAGGTCCAGGCTGGAAATAAGGCGTACATTTCTAACAGCGAGTGCCACGAACCCTGGGAACAACGTCCCAAGGGTCGCGTTGGACTCAACCCTTTTTAAATCAAGGTTGGATGTTTTTCTGCACCATCTGCCTCAGGCCAAGCAGGCATTACTTCGGGGCGGTTCTCTGGCCAGGGTGGCCCAGAGGGGATGGGGGGGGTCAGACTAGATGATCAGAGCGATCCCTCCTGGCCCTGGAAGCTATGGTGCACCCTGCGCCCCCTTGAATTCCCCTGCTCTGGTTGTTATGCTTTCCCAAAACCATCCTTTCCATCAGCTGGAAACCTTTGCTTTCTAAACTCTTTGGAATCAATCTGTCACCTGCCCCCCCGAATTATAGCGCTGCGGGTGCCACCGATTTCCTCAGCCTCGGTGATTTTTGAACATTTTGCTCTGGTGATAGGCTGGGTTAAACCCTGTTGAAACTGAGGCGTGCTGCAGCTGACCTTCACTGAGAGTAAATGTAAGAACCAATAGGATCCTCCACCAACACACCAACAACATATCCCTGCCCTAACCAAAGGCAGATGGGAGTCCTCCCAGGGTTAGAACTATGCGGGTGCAGGGCTTTCGCTGGCTGTGGTTGGTGGAGGGGTGTGTGAGGGTGAGAAACACAAGAGAAGGGGCAGGAATCCAGCCACAGCCTGAACAGGAACTGAGCACCTGGTCCCGAGAGAGAGCTTTGGGGCTGAGTGCTGGCTGGAAAGGTGTTGGGACTGTGAGCAAAGAACCTCTCTCATTGTTCGCTTCTTCCTGTGTTTGGGGAAACAGGGCCTCTGTATGTTCTTTGTAAATAAACAGGGTTGCGTCAAAGGGTCCTGATCCACCATCTATTTCTCTTTCTAAGGTAAGCAACCTGCTGGACCCAAACTTTGGCCAACTGGGTGGGTCAAAAGAGGCAAGACTATTTTTCCATTTGCAACTTTCACTTTGAGAAATATCATTTCCCTTTTGGTTTGTTTTTAAATTCACTCCCCTCTGACAGAACCTCTGAGCAAAGTTCTCCCCACGTGTACGCTCTCTCTATGCTGCTAACACAAGCCAGTTCACGGCACCACTGAACAATCACGTATAGAGAGCCAGTACGAAGCTGAGATGCAATTTTTCCTGTCTATTACACTATGTTAGCTATCCTGGAACTGGATAGGAATGACTTGTGTGTCAATATTTACAGACTCTGTTATCTCTCGGGTAATTTTCACTTCAAACGATGAGGAAGCTGTTCTAGTAAGAGCATGGGCGCAGTTTCTTTTCCACTGGACATTGTTCTTCGGAAAATGGAATACTTCTTACAAAAAGAGATCAGTGAACAAAAATACCTGAGGTAACAACTCACAAGTGGGTGCATTTACAGAGCTCTGAACTGCAGCGTAAGAAGGTCAGCTGGAAAGCTTTCCCGGTTCCATGTGGGACAGAAAATTCCCATGGGCTCTTGCCCAATGTTGGCCAATTATGTAATTTGTTTTTCAACGTCAGAGGGGAAAAAGCAACATTTAGAAAAATTCACTTTGCCCAGTTTGGCCTTCAAAAGTAAGGAAGTGTTGAAGTTCAGTTTGCACGAGCAGTTTCCGCACTGCCCCCACGTGGGGATGATTACTTCACCACACGCAGTTTCCAAAATAATGCTACAAGCCACCAGGCCATTTTGTTTGCTATGTGGTGTCTTTAAAGTGCATTGTCCTCAGGCTGCGAAATAGCTCCCACTTTCACCAACAAGAGTTGATCAGATGCTGGGGGCAGCTCCTCTGCTGCTGCGAATGGTCACAGCTGCGCTGATGCCACAGCATTTATGTTAGCTGAGGACTGGCGCTCAGATCTGGACAATTCACTCTGTGCGGATGAAACGTTTAGAAGATTACGGCTGGTGAGTGACCAAAACCAGGGCCTGTCATGGATACTGTCACGCTGGCTGGATGGGGGGACATTTATTATATTGTTTGACATAAATATGTCAAAATCATGGTAATCCATGTGAGATGTGCCGTGTCAGGTAGTGTTAGACAGGCTACAATGTGCTGAGGAAGAGGATGATGTTTATGTCCGTGTGTTATGTGTGTGATGGAACTTGTGGATATGGTTGATTTATCTGTATTTCAAATTGTGTGTCTGGGTGACACCCCACACAGGATGGCTGCAGAACTAGCCTGCTTAACGGCCCATGAAGGAAATTCACAGGTGCAAGGGGCCCAGGGGGAGAAGCCAGGGATATACCTGATGAGTCACCAGGACTTGCTCATGTGACTCTGGACTCCATTTTGGTTCCTGTGAAATTCCACAAACAGCATGGCGAAGGCCAGAGCACATAAAAGGCAGGGGCTCGGGATCCAGTTTGTCTTCAGCCGTGTTCAGCTTTCAGCCACCCGTCTACCTCTGGACCAATTCATCTACAACTGAAGCTGTGAAATAAAGGACTGAGACCCATCCAGGTACTGGATGTACACCAGAGGGACTGTACAAGCCTGCAAATTCCACAATTCTACTAGAAACCTGATATGTTTGGACTTTCAAATCAACTGTATGTGTCTGATTGCTTTACTCCTTTACCATTTCTCTTATAGTTTGTTTCTTTCTTTTTATAATAAACCTTTCGTTTTAGTTACTAAAGGATTGGCTGGCAGCATGGGATTTTGGGTAAGATCCAAACTTATATTGATCTGGTACTGTGGCTGGCCCTTTGGGGTCAGGAGAAGCCCTTTTAGTAAAGAGCCTAGAGTTTAAATAACTGGTCTCTTTATTGGACCTAGTGGCCGATTGGGAGCCAGAGACTGAAATGCAGTAAAGGGGGCTGTGTGCATTTTTATTTTGGCTTCTTGATAACCAGCGTGAGGAATCAGAAGCGCTGTTTGTGGCTGGTTGGAGAGTCTGACTTCAGTGTCACCCACCAGTGCTGAGAGAATCTGCTCTCCTTTTACAGCCTGCCCTGACCTTGGCATTTTCAGGTGCCTGCCCTAGGCATGGACGGGTCACAGACACAAATAACTTTACTTGTTGCTGCTGCTATAACAAACCCTGGACCACATCTTCAGCTGCTGTGGACCTGCAGAGCTCTGTTGACTTCAGTGGAACAAGGCATTCCGCAGCAGCTGAAGACCTGACCATTGCGTCTACATTGCCCATCGTATCAGACTGTCCGGCCTTGGCTGCTCTGACTATTGAGCATGAGTCCCAGGGCAGAAGGAAAGTGGAGGACGGTGCACGTCTTTAAATGGCCCCGGATACCTCTGTGTAAATGCAGTTACATGTGCTGCATGCTTTCACCATCACAGGGGCCCTTGCTATCTCCGGCTGAAGTCTTGTCCCGGTGCCAATGTGTGGATGGTCTCATGTGCTGCGATTCTGCCTGCATGGCGGCCGACGTAATGAGATTCTTGCTCTGTGACACACGCTGATGCCTGTGGTCTGATGATGGCACGACTCAGACATGTTTGCAGTGGCAGCTGCACGTCAAAAGCACAAAGCAGGTGTCTCTGGACTAGCCATCTGACACCAGCTTGTGTAATCTTTGTAGCCCAAGGCAAAACTGCTGGGAGAAAGGAGGTGCCTTGTTTCGTCAGAGAGGCTGCCCTTGGCAGCGGATTACCATCTCGATTGCTAGATGACTAGAAATAGCTGCCCAGTGACAACATGGGACTCTCTTACCCTACCTAACATGGGCAAGCCGCCTCAGCCACCTCGTAGAACAGAGCCATATATTCTTAGGGCATCTGCCTCGTGCCATCGGGGGAGCTTGGAATTCTTTGTAACTTCATTGTTAGAGGAAATCTTCCACGGAAACACTAACAGCCATTTGTCTGCCTCTGGGCGTGCAGCTCTGTAAGCTCTCAGACCTTGTTCTAGAGCTAAGCAGCAGCAGCTATATAAGGAGGGAAGCAAACACAAGCTAAGTAGCAAGTGGTCACTGTGACCTGTCCGTGCCCAGGGCAGCCCGCTGATAATGCCAGGGTCAGGGCAGGCTGTAAAAGGAGAGCAGAGTCTCCCAGCACGGGCGGGTGACACTGAAGTCAGACTTCCCAGCCAGCCACAAACAGTGCTTCTGATTCCCCCACACTGGTTATCAAGAAGCCACGGTGCAAATACACACAGCCCCCTTTACTGCATTTCAGTCTCTGGCTCCCAAACTGACACTAGGTCCAGTAAAGAGACCAGTCATTTAAACTCTATGCTCTTTACTAAGAGATTCCCTCTGATCCCAAAGGACCAGCCACAGTACCAGTTCACTACAAGTTTGGATCTTACCCAAAACACCACGCTGCCAGCCAATCCTTTAGTAACTAAAACTAAAGGTTTATTAATAAAAGAAAAACAAACAATAAGAGAAGTGTTAAAGGCTTAAAGCAATCAGATATATACAAATGATTTGAAAGTCTATATACATCAGGTTTCTAGAACAATTGTGGAGTTGCAGGCTTGTATAGTCCCTCTGGTGTACATCCACTACCTGGATGGGTCTAAGTCCTTCAGTTCAGTTGCAAAGTGTGTTGATCCAGAGGTGTGTGCGCAGCTGGACAGGAACAAAGACAAAATGGTTTCTGTGGTTTGATCTTATATACCCTCTGTCACTGGTCATGTGGCTTGTGGAAATTTACAGGAACTCAAATGGAGTCCATAGTCACATGGGCCAATCCTGGTAACTCTTCAGGTATGCCTTTAGTTCCTTCCTGGGCCTTTGGCTTCTGTAAAGGTCTTGATGGGCCATTAAGCGGGCTATTGTCCTGCGGCCTCTCTGTCTGGGGTGTGTCTTTTACAGCACAGTTTGAAATACAGGTATATCAAAGATCTCCGTAACTTCCTTCACACATATCACACATGAGCACAAATATTATCTTCTTACTCAGAACATTATAACCTTTCTAACCGCACCTGACATGGCATGTCTCACATGAATCACTATGATGTTGACATACTGATGTCAAATAACACAAATGCCCCCCCCCCAATCCAGCCCGCATAACAGTCACATCTTCACAGTCCTGAAATTACAGCAAGACAATGTCATATCGGGCTGATAAGAAGGTGCTACTGGCCTAATAGTACCTACCACCACCCAACAAAGAAACTGATCTCAAGATGTTTAAAGAAAACTTGGTTTGGGAGCATTGTCTGGCAAGGCACCACTATCAGCAGGAGAGAAGGGGGAAAGTGCCGGAGGAAGAATTTTAGAAATGCTCCCGCTCAGCTTCAGGGGAACGAAGAAAGAAAGTAGGTGCTGGGACTGTTACATCGTGGCTGTAGTTGTTTGGTCAGGTGCACAGACGCTCTAGTGATAGCTAGATGGGTGGAGGGTATTTTCAAATCCACACCAGATGGACTAAGCAGACACATGCTCAATTTCAGCACATATCCTTTGTTGTCAAGTGAAACTGAGACCTCTTGGGAGCACTGGCCTTCTGCAAAGCCCCCCGCCTACTGCTGCATGAAGAACTATTAACAATCCTCGTCATCTAGCACCACCCACAACACACTGCAAATTCCCCACAAGGCACTGCGCCTGCTGGCAGTACCGGGGAAGCTGGGACACCTACCCACAGAGCACCAGGCACACGTCAACACAGAATGCAGTTCTGGGCACATGTGTTGCAACACGTGCCGGTGCAAGCGAACGCACTGCCGGGAAATTGCGCTAGCTAAACCAATCCAGCCTCAAAACTCAGGAGATTTAAAAAAATAATACACTGGGTTCTGTTTATTTGCCTCCTCGTGGCAGAAATTTGATGGTGAGCTCTTTGGGACAGGGACTGGCTTTGTTGTTCTGTGTTTGTACAGTGCCTAGCACAAGGGGGCCGTCCCTGGGGCTCCCAGGCACTATGGGTTACAAGCCCTAAAGGTTTTATTAGAAGCTAATGTTTCCAAGAACAGTGTACGGTTTACAACACAAGAACAAGAGGCATCCGGCGGGGGTACGGGCTATTGGTGGGTACAGAGTCATTGGGGGTCAGGGAGCAGAACGAGATCATAGCCCGAGCGGTCCCGGATGGGGTGAGGAGCGGGGGCTTATAGTGCAGGAGACAACACGGTGATGGGGGAAAGATTACGCGTCACAGCGATTGCAGGGGGGGCGCGGAAGGGGGTGAGTACATAAGTTCGTGACAACGTGGCATCCCCCATGGGGTCCATGGGGCGGCGGGAGCGTGATGAGAGTTCACGGGGTTCTAGGTCGCAGTGCTCACTCTTCACGTTACTGCCTGTGGCCGGTGAAGTGTTCCACGTAGATGACCCAGAACCACTGGATGGAGTCCACGATAATGATAACTGGAGCATCTGATGTTCCACTTCTCCAGCTGGTTTCTGCAACCAGGAGGCTATGTAAGGTCTGAGGCCTTGTTCTTAGGCCAAGCAGTGGCAGCCGGAGCAGGAACAACAGCAGCCATAAGCCAAGTGGCTGTAGTCACATCTTCCCGTTCCTGAAACGGCTCCAAACCGTGTCAGATCAAGCTGTTAAGACAGGGTGATGGTCTGAATAGTACCTGCCCCCACCAGAGAAAAACGCTTCTTAAGATACTTAAATAAAACTTTGTTGGATAGCTTCTGTCTGGCAAAGATCAACAATCTACACTTCTTATTGTTTTGCCTTTATGGTCCCCAATTCTCTATTGTTTTTCTGAATGATTTCTGTCTGCTTCTTTTTATTGTTTCTGTCTGTTGCATAATTAAGTGTGCACTATTCAAATCAACGAAGGTGGCGGGATATGATTGGTTAAAGAACTGTTTCATAAAGAGTTAAGATTGGTGTTTTTCTCTCGGGACAGGTCAGCTCTGGAACCGGCTCCCAAGGCAGGCTGGGGAGTCCCCATCACAGGAGGTTTTTAAGACCAGGTTGGACAAACTCCTGTCAGGGATGATCCAGGTTTACATGGTTCTGCCACAGGGCAGGGGGCTGGACTAGGTGACCTCGGGGGGGTCTCGCTCAGCCCCACATTTCTATGGTTCCATGAGCATCGCAGAAGTTGCCAACTCTGCTGACGCCAGGTCTCCCGGGGCACTGTCTGTGTGCATCCAGGTCCTTAGAGCCACTTATCTGCTCTCCCGTCCCAGCCAGCATGGCAGAGCCTGCGTGGGATGTGCTGAAGATGGGGCCATAGGTGCACCTTCTGTCCAGAAGGAGATTTACACCCTCGGGGAAGCAGAGAGCAGAAACAACAAAAAGAGTCAGGAAAATGCAGCATCTCATCCTCTGTGGCTCTGCCAGGGCGTGGTGCAACGCAGGCCCCGAGATGGGAAAACCAAGCCTTGTGTAATTGGAGAAGATGCTGGAGACAAGAGCAGCCAGTCAGTGCCAAGGAATCTCCTAGCGTGACGTACAGCCAACATCGCGAGCAGCCAGAGAGAAACCGAGGATGCAGCCGCAGCGCCGAGGAGATGAGGTCACCCTGGGGCAGTGCCAATCAGCCAGGCCGGGCCAGACTTTCTTAACCCTCTGTCTCCCAGATCAAACTGCATAGGCGAGAGGACGAAGCTGAGAATACACACCGCCAGTGCAGAGCCGAGGGGAATGGGCAGCATTGCTGGGCTGGGGACCCAGGGCAACGTACAGGTTTAGAGAGAGATTCACAGACATTAGAGCCAGAAGGGACCGTTCTGATAATCTACTCTGAGCTGCCTTGAGCCCATCACTTCTGGCTGATGCCCTGGAGGTGGCGGATTATTAATTGACCAAACCCTGACGTTCTCACTAAGTTTTCACTCAGTGCTTTGGGGAGCAAAACAGCCCCTGACATCAATGGGTTAGATACCCGCATTTCTACACCGTCCGTCACTAGCGCTGCCCGGGGGAAGGGTGGCAGGTCAGAAGCTCTCAGGGACAGGGGCTGATGGATAAATACCTGCAGTGTCCAGTGCTGTTTGCTGAGGAGGGAACATAGGGGGAAGCAACCCCTATCGCGTGCAAGGGTTCAATCAAAAGCTCCAGTGGGAAACAGCAGCCCCCCCGCTCAAAGGCGAATTTCCTGGTGGTATCGTTACCTCGACTCAGGCGTCTGCAGCCTGCTCGCTGAGCAGTCCAGCCTGTGCAAAGCATCAAAGCAACGGAGCTGTGTCTCCGCCTCTGAACCTGGCCCCGAGCATGAGCCTCTCCGGTGAGGCGTGGTGGCCCCGAGTCTTGTCACACGCTGGCAGGGTAACGGGCCTTTGACGTGGCAGCACATTTGCACTTTACCCTGCCTTAGGACTTGCCTACCCGGTGCGTTCATATGCACCACAGGGGTGCAAATCCTCCTGCACACTCACTGGCCCCGGGGGCCCGACGTGCGCGCACTGAAAGTTCTGCGGTCTGCGTTAACGTAGTCGCCTTTCAAATGGGCCTACGTTGACACAGGGCCCTGGCGTGCAATACTGTAGCACTGTTTGAAACCGCTAGCTATTAACGTGCACGAGGGAACTTTTAGTGCATGCCATCCGCACGGGCCCACTTGTGTCTGATGCAATAGTGCCCCCCGGAATTTACACCCCTCTAGTGCAGGACAAGGCTCTGCGTAGCCGAGCCGAGTGTAAATGAGACTCAGGCCTGTTGTGTTGACATTTTCACCTGTGCTGCCCAGCCATGACGCTTCATTCCCTTGCGCCAGGGGGCGTGCCAAACACCCACCTCACACCCCTTTGCACAAGTGCAAATAACCACGTGAGGCGCCAGGCAGGGGAGCATCAGGTCTAGGTGACATGTACCCCCTGCCAGCCCTGGGCCCGCACGACCACTGCAGCACTCCAGCTTGACACCAGTGGCGCTGCATTGAGTGTGACGGAGCGAAACTGGAGTGAATCCAGCCCCGGGGCTCTAACAGAGGGCACTTCGCACCGCAGCTCTGGATCCTGCCCGTCGTGGCTGCAGAGCTCCGTAACAAACACAGGAGTGCTGAATGCTAATAACCACCAGTGCTGTTTTGCGGTGTAGTTGTAGCCGAGCCAGTCCCAGGACATGAGAGAGAGACGAGGTGGGAGAGGTAATGATTTGTACTGGCTCGACTTCTGTCGGTGGCAGGGACAAGCTTTCGAGCCGCACAGACCTGAAAAAGAGCCCTGTGTAGCTGGAAAATTTGCCTCTTCCACCCACACAAGTTGGTCCAATAAAAGCTATTACCTCATCCACCTTGTCTCTCAGCCACAAGCACGTCCTTCTCAGCCATGCTCAGCTGGACATTTCCCCTAGGAGAGGCTGAGCCGAGACAGATCCTTGCTGGGTTGAAAAAACTCCTGTCAAAATCTGAATCAGCCCTTTTCCTTCCAACCCTAACAGAGGAAAGAGATGACCTGGCAAAGTGTGAGATGTCGGGAGGGAGGTGAGGCAGCAGGCATCACGGCCCATCCTCTCGGCCCTCTCACAACCCCAGGTTCATCGCGATCAGTTGCTTCTTTTGCTGAAGAGCAATTGGAAAAGCAGCTAATTGGAAACCCTGCTAGAGCCACGTCCACTGCTTGCTGTGTCCATGCAGCTGCCCCCGTTTACATCGGCAAAGAACGTAGCCCGAGCTTGGCTTGGGGCCGCTGCAGACGGGGATGCATCTTTACCCCTGCCCAGCCCTGGCTCACCCCAGCAGTCCCGTGGGGAGTTCAGAGCAGCTTCAGGGCTGCTCTAAGTTTGTCCCAGCAGCCCCCAGCCCCAGTGCGCTGCCTGACAGCCAGGGCTTGCCGGAGCACAGGGGAGCCGCTGAGATGTTGGTTTTTGGACATAACTACAATCATAGGGAGAGAGCCTCAGCCGGTGGGAAGGGGTGTGGGTCCACTGGGCATGAGACGATCGATAGCAGCTGGGCATCTGGCCACGATGATCCCGGAGATGGGCGCGGTGTCAGGCCCTGTCCTGGCCACCCCCTGGTCCTAGTCTCTGTTCAGCCATGAGTGCATTGTCCAGTCTAGCTCTACTTGCCTCAGGCCCCGGGGGGATCTCATGGGTTTTGCCACCTTGCTCCACTGTTTCCAAGCCCAGGAGATCCCCCACCCGCCGTGTGCGGGAGACCAGGGGCCATGCCAGCCAGCCACGCCCCACGCACTAGTGCAGCACAGCTCTCCCAGCCCCACCCCGCAGGAGCACAGAGGGCTGGTGCTCAGCCTGGAGGAGAGTGACCCACCTGGAGCGCAGGGAACAGCTGGCCAGCCCCCACTCCCAGGGACACCAGGGGAGCCCCTCGCCCTAGGGGCTGTCCCCGTCCCACTGGCAAAGCCACAGGTGTTGCTGCTGTTCCCTTCCACTCCCCCCGCCCAGAGATTTCAGGCAGCTGGGCCCAGCAGCAGGCTCTGGGCCGGGGGGAGATGCTCCCCCACGCCGAGCAGGGGCTGGGGCAGGCAGCCCAGGAGGTCTCACGGAGAGCCCCAGGCAGAGATATCCACAAAGGCTTAATGGCAGCACCGGGGATAAAAACAGGAACCCCCCCCCACTCCCTCCACCCCTGCCCAGACTGGACCCCCAGCCTCACGCTCTGAGGGGCATCACCCACCCAGACCTTGCCATTCTCAGAGGCGAGTTGCCCACCCAGGGCTGGGCTCCTCTACCCAGTAGTGGGGTTTGTCCCGGAGCGGGGGGCTTGCAAAGGGACAAAAGGCTTTATGCTCCCTGCTTTGGAATATCCTGCAAGCTACAGCCTTCAGTGCCCATGGGGCTGTATGGGTAGCAAATCCGCCAGTCTGGTTTGCCTGGGGCCAGCCCCTATCCAGGGGGTCACACCCCGAAAGCACTGGAATGCTGTGGGAAGAAAGCCCCAGGGCGACACATCTCAGAGAGGCCCCTGCTCCCAGCTTTGCTGCGAGATCTGCGCATGGCACTGGCCTGCCAGGCTGCCTTCCGCGCCTGCACCAAGTGGCGATTTGCCGGTGTTTGGACTGCAGTTCGCTGTAAACATGACACGTCCCAGTGAGGTTTTGTTCCCTGGGCAATGGGCGGGACTCAGTTATTTTCTCTCCACCGCCATTGCGGACATAGGAAGGCCAGGTCCTTGCCCGAGGGAAGGGTCTCAGCTGAGCACCACGGACACCAAATGCATGGTGGGCAGTGGGACGGAGGTTGGCAGAGACAAGCAGGGGTGTCACTCACAGAGACTTTGCTTTCTGAGGAAATCAGAGCCCGTAACCTGCGGTGGCTCAGGGCACAAGATTCTGTGTATTTCTTGTTTTCCACAATGTTCTTATTGCTGTTTTGGCCTTCCTGAAATGCACAGGATGAAGTAACGCCCTAGGAGAGGCGGAGGAGCGGGCGCTGGATTGGGAGCCAGGACCCCGGGCTTCTATTCCCAGCGCCGCCAATGACCTTGTGTCAGGAACAAGGACTTGCAGCTGCCCAGCTTCGGGGCAGCCCATAAGCACAACTGAGCCAGAGAGACCCTGTGCCCGGCTGGCTGAGGAAGTTAGCAAGTCCCCTCCTAAGCCCCACAGCGAAAACTGATCACTGGCTGCTCAGTGCACGTGCCTGCAGCTGTGGTCTCACCTGTGTCTGCTCTGCTCCTAGGCTTCCTCTAGCCCTACTCCCTTGTTTGGTTCCTGGCCCTGGCTCTAGCCTTTGGCAGTGTTCCTGGTTGCTGACTCCAGCCCTGACCACTTGGCGTGACTGCCCACGTGGCCATTCGTAACACCTTGGGAGTCGAAGCTCATGTTCAGACTGGAAATAAGGCATAAATTAAGAGTGAGGGCGGGTCTACCCTACAGTTTTCCAGCGGCACAGCTGCATTGGTGCGTCTGCACCGCTGGAGCACTTCTGGTGAACGTGTTCCAAGCCGATGGGCAAGAGCTCTCCTGTCGGCTTAATAAATCCACCTCCGTGAGAGGTGTCAGCAGGAGCCGCTGTCCCGCCAGCATAGCGCGGTGTCTCTCAGGGGGTGTGGATTATTCCCACCCCTGAGCGACGTAGTTATACCAAAGTAATTTTGTAGTGGAGACCAGACCTGAGCGTAACTAAGCGTTGGAAACCTTTGCCAGGGTGGTGGTGAATTCTCCACCACTGACAAGTTCCTCATCAAGGTTGGAGGGTTTTGAAAAAGATTCCATTCTCGGAATTATTTTGGGCCGCTCTGAGGCCCGAGTTACACCGGTCAGCCTAGATGGTCACCATGTTCCCTTCTGCCCTTGGGCTCTACGAATTGAGGAGCTGAGAGGAGGGATTTGTAGGAGAAGGTTTATACAAAACATCCCAAAAGGATCAATCATGTCAGGTCCTGTACAAAGGGAAAAGGAAGCTCTTGAATCACTACTATGACTCAGGGGAAAGAGCATACACATTCCACTGCCATTAAAAATACAGCCAGAACTCACCAGAATTATTAGGACAATTTGTTTCCTCACTAAATTGGCCTTCTCACAAAGGGTAATAGAGCCACTCCAATGGTGAAATTAATTCCTGGCCAGTCACACCTGACGGAAATGCTGGGGTGGTGCCCAAAAATGCTTTCTCTTGGGGCCAGTGACTCAATAACCAAACATCACAGCTATCTACCGTAGGAAGTGATGTGGTGCCCTTCATTGCAGTACCTGTGCGCCTCTCACTCTCTGGCAGCTTTACCCTCCCATTGCTCCTGGCAAGCAGAGCCGGGCTGTTAGCCCCGTGGAACAAATGGGAACTGAGGCGTGGAGAAACAACGTGACACGCCCAAGGTCATGCAGGCAGATTGTGACAGAGCAGAGACCCGAACCCACTTCTTCCACATCCTAGACTAGTGCCCTGATCCTGGACAATCCTTCCTCACAGGTGGAGAAGTAAGTCCAGAAAGCTGTCTCCAGAGCTCACAGCATGCCTCTGAACTGGAGCAGAAACAGGATCTGAGCCAAAGTCTTGGATCAGGCCCATGGGTCAGATTTTCAATTGCTCAGCTGTTGGCGTCAGATCACAAGCACCCAGAACCCACAATTGGCCAGACCCAAAGTGTACCCACAGAGCTGAGCCCTTTGGAAAATCTGACCCTGACTTGGCAGCTGAGCTGTTGAAAATCTGGACCCATGTGTATGCAATCCAAACAAGAGACACGTGCACGTATCAGGGAGGGAGAGCCAGGCTGGTGGTGTAGGTGGATTGAGAAAAGACGGTTTAGATAGGACCACAGTATCCCAACTTCTCTTGCAGAGCATCTGCCTTCCAGCCTTTTCGTGGCAGATAGAAAGTTGCTAATAGAGCTGGAGAGATAACAATATTCTTTGTGAAGTCCGTCCTTCTTTCTGTTCACACCCAATTCCTGAAGTGATTTATCCAGGCGCACAACTGGAGTCAACCGAAGCAGAACTGCACTGTTAGAAAGAGGGATGAAATTCTTCCCTGCTCCTGATTCTCCCCTGCCTGGCGCTTGTGGAGTCAGTGATCCCAGGGCACAGTGACTGTCCCATTGTGAACCAGTGTGAATGATGGCACCAAGCGCTCAGCAGTGGTAAATCTGTTTCCGTGAAGGCTCCCAAAGTGACCTATCCACTGATTTACAAACTCTTGACCAAGCACAGATCACAGTTTTACTGGAAATCAAGAGTGTTATCCTGGATTTACACTGGTGTAACTAAGGTCAGAATCTGGTTCTGTATGTGCAGAAATACCTTCAGCCCACCACTGAAGTGCAGCCACTTCTTGGGTGAAACCTGTCAATTGTTTAACAGAGCACAGCAACACCACACCAAAAAGCTAGACGGTGCTGGAAGTAGCATTTGTTACAGGGCAACGCATTGCGCATGCTGCCACTTTTCAAATGAGATGGCCCTGGGCTGGTTTCAGGAGTGAAGTGAGTCTTTGTTTTCTTTCCTTTAGTGTTACTGGTGGAAAATGGCTGCTGAGCTCCACCCCAGAAGTGGCTGCATTTCAGAGGTTGGCGATGGATGGGCTCAGGAATCATCTGAATACAAAGCACTTTAGAAACAGATTGTTCCAACGGCTGGAAACCGGAGCAAGACAAATTCAGGCCAGAAATAAAGTGCACATTTTAACACTGGGGTTGTTTATGGGTTCTGATTCTAGGGATCATCGAATCTGGCGTACGTACACCACAGCCCTTAGGACGCCCCTGAATTAATTCCTGGTAGCACCAGAGCAGATCTTTGAGAAAAACATCGAATCTTGATTGAAAAATTTGCCAGTGAAGGAGACATGCTGGTGTGGGGTGCTCACTAATCTAGCCTTTGGTACGTGGGTTCAGTGGTTAGTTACCCTTCCTGTTAAAATTTCGCTTTATTTCCTGTCTTAATTTTTCTAGCTTCAACTTCCAGCCATTGGATCTTGTCACATCTTTCTCGGCTAGACTGAAGAGCTCCTGATGATCCATTTCTGTACCCCAGCCTGTGACCAAGTCACCTGTGACAGAGGGCTGGGCAGCAACCCCTTAGCCAGCCCTTTGCCACTCCGGCCCCCATTGAGTGAGGTAAATTGCAGCTGGTGAGGGGTATCTGCACCTGGCTGGTGAAGAGGAAGCAGCTGTCTGCCTAATTAGCCATGGGCTATATACTGGCCCAGGTGAGGAAGGAGAAGTCAGGGATTGGAGGGGAGTAGGAAGAGGGCCAGGGCCAGGGCCAGGGCCAGGGCCAGGGCCACACTGTATGTTGCAGGAAGCAGGGATGGCACACTGCAAATAAACTACACGGGACTGCTAAACCAGGGGCTTGTGGAGTCATTTGTGACCAGGTGAGTGGCTGAAGCAGAGGGGCTGCACTGGAGAGCCCTTATATCACCCCTTCACCCTCTCTTTGTTGTACTAACTGGAGAGATGCTCCTTAGCCCTTGGAAAAGCTGTCCTAGGGCTGGGGGATCTTTCTAAAACCTCTGCTCTAGTTCAGCCAGGCTGAAGGCAGGAACCCCTGGGCTAGGCAGGGGGTCAGAGTAGGTGATTGTACTGGTCCAGTCTGGCTGTAAACACCTATGGTGGGGTCGAATAGGGTGGGGGAGGGAATATCTTTGAGAGGTCCCCTTTCTGTCGGTGGGAGAGTGGAGCTGTGCGGAGCGTGGCTGTCATTCAGCCAGGGCTCCCAGCATTTGGGAGGAGGGCTGGGCCTGGGCACAAAGCCAGCGGTGCGAAGTGTGAGTGTTACAATTACAAGCCAGCGCCACAAGCAGAGGTCACAGGCAAAGACGTGCTCATGGGCTGCCGGGCTGGCATCCTGCCAGCTGAGCTCTGGGGCTGGCTGGCTGGCCCCACTGACGTCAATAGGACTACTCACGTGAGGAGGGACTGCTCGGCTGAGTAAACCTGCTGGGGCTGGGCCCTGTCCCATTGACACAGCAGAGAACAAACTGTAAAGACACACCAGCCGCCTCTGGCAGAGCCGTTGGTGAATAGCTCGGCAGCCTCTCGTCCCCAAGGACGGAGCCAAAGGTTATTTCCTGCCAGAGGAGACAAAACCCTAACTAGCTTTCTATTTCATTTCCCCGCCAAAACCCCAGAGGAGTCACACTCACGGCCCCGCCAGGCCCAGGACTTGTTTCACGCCAGTTCGGGGCAATGTTAGGTATGGGGCAGCCGCTCAGAGAGCCTTCTGGGACAGGCCAGAGATCATCATCCGCCAGGAGACGCTTTCTAGTATTTTGGTCCCAGCTCTCAATGACCACTGGTCCCCGAGACCTCCCTGACACAGTGTGGAAAGGCAGCAAGCTGGTCCGGGGACCAAAAAGGCTGAGGACGGCTGGACCACAGAATTCCGCCCCTGCCCTGGAATTCTCCAGGGGGCTGATGCAAATCTAGAGAAAGGATCATATTTTTTCTTCAAGCTTGAAATGGGTTTGTAGGGTAATTTCCAAAGAACTCTCCTATTTCTACAGAGCCCTCTGTGTAGACCTCCAACAAAGGGGTCCTGATCTTGATTGGGGTCTCTGGTGCTGTAATTAATAAATTAATAATAATAAATAGCCTTATAGATTTTATCCTCATTAGTATCTGTAGTGTTTTTCTATACAGGATGTGGATCTAGAGCACTATAGAATTTCATGAAAAATCAAATCCCTTCTATTAGATTTTGTTTAAAAAATAAATTCTATAACCATTGAGTAGCAGGGATAAAATTCTCTGTTAAATGCTTTGCTGGACTGTGGGCATGGAGACAGAGGCACCCAGATATGGATTTATATAGATACACCTTTACTCTATACTGTTTCTGTCTACAAGGATAAGGGTCTGTGCCCATAACCAGTGTATTGCTGTGTGCATATGTCACTCTCTGGGTCCCGGTGTGATATCGCTGTGTGTCTGTTCACTGGTGTGAGGCTGTTTGCTTTTCTGCAGAGGCACACGGTGTACATTTTAAAAAGCACTGAAATGACTTGAGTGCTTTTACAAATTGTACCCCTTCAATCTGCCCACCTCCCTGTGTCTGTGCCGGGGGGAGGGGGAATTATTTTACTGTAAGAGACCCATTCACAACGCTCTTTGCTTGCCATGAAATACAGGCATGGATCATAAAAGGGGCTGTGCTGTCCCGCGGGTCTTACCCTACTGAGAGAAAAGGAGGAGAGCAGAGCCGAGGAAGGGTGCGGAGCAGGGGCGGGACGGGGCAGGCGTCGGAAGGAATGTGCAGAGAGAGCAGGGTAAAAGGGGGGAGGCTGGGGGGGCTGAACTCCCCGGGCGGTGGCAGAAATGCCCGTGCTATCAGCCGCCTGCCCGCGCAGCGCCTCTGGGGCGGAGCAGCGGAGCGGGGCGGGTTCCCCTCGTTTGCGGGGTGCTGTTATTTATTGCACGAGAAGACAGCGCGGGTCTGTGCGAGCGAGCCAGGGGAGGAAGCCTCGGAAATGTTTAGAGTGAAATGAGGCTCCCGGCTTGGCTTTATTACAACCCCCGTCCCCGCCAAGAATCGAAACTTTGCTCGCTCCTGCTTCCCAATGCAGCCGTCAAGGGTGTCCCGTCCCCCCCCCCCCTCCTAGAGCTGGCACTGGCCGAGAATCGGGCCCCCTCGCCCGGCTGGAGCGCGCAGAGGGGGCGGTATTTTGAACGGCGTTTTTAAAATCTCGTCCTGCCGGGGGCAGTTTCTTTGCGCGGCTCCGACGTTTCCTTCCCCCCGGCGCTGCCTTCGGTGATGAAAGGGGGCAAAATGCTGAGCACGGGCAGGCCCCTATTTCGTGCAAACAGCCGAGACCCCAGCGGGCTGCCTCCTCCGCTCCCCCCGCCCCTCCCCCACGCCCTGCGCGCTTTTTTTAAACAAGGCGCTGCTTTGTTTGCCAAATGCAGGAGGCCAAAGGAAGCTGCGGCTCAGGGACGCGAGTGAACCCGCCGCCCCGCCGGCGCTGCCTGTGTCCCGGACCAGCTAGGGCTGTGCCCCGGGCCGGGCTGAGATGTGGCCCGGAGGGGCTCGGGGCGGGACAGTTCGTGCCTTCGCTGCCCCGCGGCTCCGAGCTCGCCTGTCTGCGGCGTTGGGGCGCGGGGCTGGCGGGATGGCCCGGCGCTCGGCTGGGAAAGACGAAGGGCCGGTTCCCACGCGCAGGGGCGCGCCGCGAGCTGCGCGGGGCTGGCGCGGACCCTGCCCGCCCTCGCCAGGCGCTGGAGCGGGCAGTGCCCGTGCCGGGGCAGGGGAAGGGGCCTTGTCTGCACACCTGTGCGCCGTGCCCGGGGAGGCTGGGAATCGCCCTGGGCCGGGCAGGCGCGACGCTGGGGAGATGGGTCCCTGCTCGGCCCGGCCCGGCCGCGCTTCTCTGGGGCTAAATCCCCGGCGTCGCTTCCTCTAGCGGCGCTGGGCTGCTCCTTGCTCCAGACCAGAGGGGCGAGCTCCCCGCGGCCTGCCTCCCGGAACCGCTTCCCCCCGGGCGTGGCACCGGGTAGGGCCGAGCGATCGGTTAGTGCCCAGGGATGCAACG
>ML675616.1:201817-244660 GCA_007922155.1 Mesoclemmys tuberculata | reverse complement strand
CCCTGTTACTCAGCTTTGAGCCCCTTCAGCTCCTCAGCCTCTCTAGCAATGAGGTGCCCAGACCAGGAACTAGGCTTTCCAGGTCAGCTCTCCCCAGCAGGATCATTGTCTCCCTGCTCCATGGGTCTCCATGTGTGCCTAGCACCTCCCATCTAAGGATCTCCATGCTCCCAGCCCTAAAGAACTGAACTACACAGTCCCCCCGGCCCATATGATCTCAGTGAGCAGGATAGGGCGTGCCCAAGGACGCTCAGGTACTGGGCGTAAGTTGAAAGAAGGACCCAGCTCCCAGCTCCGTGGTTGAAGCACCCGTCCTTCCGACTGCCCCAAAGTGAGTCATTCGCTGCCGCGTGCTGCGGTCTCTGACTTGACTTTGTCCACCACCTGCCATGACTCTGCCGACCATGCTGCATCTCTGCTGCCCAGCTGTCGGCCTGCCATGGGGTCCCCCCCGGAGGGATCCCCTAAGATAACTCTCCAGGTGGCGTGCCACTTGCCAGGGCAGGTGGCATTTAGTACCTGCCCTGTTGTGACCTAGTCACACGGCACATGTGTTACTTCTTGTGTGTGCCCCCCTCCCCTTCCGGCCCAGACATGCTGCAGACAGCACCTTTGAAGGCAGGGCCTTCCTAAGCCGTTTGTCAAGGGTTGTTCAAAGGGTCCCAAGGAAGAGCATGCAGGTCTTTCCACAGCTGTCTGATCTACCGGGGCTGATCTCCAGCATGGTAGAAGTGCCAAAGTCATCAGCCACACCGCTCCTGTAGAGAAGAGAGGGCAACCCCGTGCTGGCACCTCTAACCACCCCTCTCCTTCCTCAATTCAGCTCTTCCCTCTGAACTTGAAGATAAATGGACTTGACTTCATTCCCGGGGAGCGACCCTTGGTGAGCTTAGACTCCATGGATGAGACCCTGCAGATCTTCCAGAGGATCCTCCCCAGCCTGCCCATAGAAAACGTGCCAGTAGCACAAATATTCAATGACATAGAAAACCTCCGGAGCCTGATCCAGACCTTGGGGTCTCACCTTGGTTGCACCTTCCACAAATCCTCTAGCCTTGATGCGCTGGGGAACCTGACAGAGCTGCTGGCCACCTCTCCTTACACCACGGCGGTGGTGGCTCTGGACCGGCTCCAAAAGTGCCTGCACAGCATTGTCAAACATCTGGATCACATTCAGAGCTGCTAGAGGAGAACAGCTGCATTGCCGGCTGACTCAATGCCTGGAATGGGACCGCTTTGTTCTGGGTTCTCCCCTAAGTCAGCTCCGTAGCACAACCTCTGTCCTGCTGCTCTGAATTTTAGACTTTTCATTCCTGCACATACTGCCACTGAGAGAGGACACACTGCAGTGGTTAGCAGAGACCAAAGACCTGATCCAGTGCCCAGATGGTGCCCTTCTTGCCTCTTTCTAGCAAGGAGCAGAATTCTGAGGCGTTAGCATTTTTACAGCCACTGGAAAGTTTGCACACACGGTTTGTCTCTGATCTGAGCTGCTGTCTATGCCAGAGAGAAGTTTACCGTTCCCCTGTCAGGAGCACAATGTCTGGCTGCCAAGGGGTTAATATCATACCTTTGTTGTAGGAAGTCTATGCCTGGAACAGCTTTCCAGTATTTATTTATTGTCTCTTTTTTTAAAAACTGTGTTTGAAACAGGCCGCACTGACCCAATGGCCTCGTGGTGGCGCTGTGCGCCTGGCAGTAGGCTGGGGAACCGCGCGTCCTCTTCCTGGGCCAAGAAAGGTGGGAGCGCTACATACGTGACCCGCTCTGCCTGATGGGAGGTGAACAGAGGTCTAGCATCACTTCGTCTGAATGACTTGAAAGTGGCGAAGTCCCATCCAACCCCAAGTGACGGGTTGGCGGGAAACGCCAGGGAAGTGTGACCTGTTTCCTTTTTGACGTGTATATTTATTTCTGTTGTGACCTATTTTAAAGTAAAGTTAATTCCACTGCAGTTGATCTGTCTCAAATGGCCTGAAAGATGGGAGTTCCTTGACTTTCAGTTCACCCTGTAACATTCGGGCAGACTTCGCTTGGGGAAACAAGCAAACATCTCAGCGCTTTTGTTCTAAATCACTGGCCAGAGCCAGGCCCATCAGTGTGCATTTCTTCCAGCGATGTCAGGGCTTTGTCCCCAGAATTGCCAGGCAGGAGAGCCTGGGTTTTATGGGGCGGGAGGGGGCTTGCCCACAGAGGGACTGGGGTCTGCCAATTCAACTAGCATCAGAGGGGCAACCCCCAAAGTGGTGAGTAAGTTGGACTTCTCAAACCTGCTCCTACCTGTGTGCTGCTGAGCGAGTGGCAGGCTGAAGTTGGCGACGGCATCCATTAATGCAGGGGTTGGCCTACCTAACTGACCCTTCTAGCCCCCTCCCACTAGCTGCCTGGGGTCTGCCTTTGCAAAGGGAGTTGTTTGCTGGATGCTCTGCCTGTGACTGACACCTGGTCCCTGACACGGGGGAGCAGCGGGACACGGGGGCCCATTTGTTCTCTCCTAGCTGGGCACGGGAAAGCAGGACAAGGCATTGATTAAGGATATGTCTACACCACAGGCCAGGGTGTGACTGCAGCCTGTGTAGACGTCCCCGAGCAATGGCAGCGAAGCTGCAGCAGCAGGTGTTCTCCTACTTCACTTCAAGCCCTGGTCCGCACCCAGGTGACTAGCCCAGGCCCGCTGCTGCTGTCATCCCAGGAAGGGCGATCAAAGCTGGCTTAGGCGTGTCTTGCCCCCTGCTGCAGTTACACGCACCCCCCCCCCCAATGCAGCGCAGACAGACCAGCACCCATGTCCTGGCCGCCCCTGCCACTGCCCGCACGGTTGGCTCCCAACACGCTTAATGCAGAGGCAGCTTGGCTCTCCAACACCGCCAGCGGAACGTGGAGGGCGAGTCTGGAAGGATCTCGGGTGGTGTTGTGTATAGGTGGAGAGCAGGGAAAGAGCCACGACACCAGCTGGGGCTCCCTAGACTGCAGCCTCTTCTCTGAGCATGGCCCAAACTCAGCCGTGTGCGCGGCTTTGTCACCACGTCTCTCTCTGCTTTTTAAAACTCCGTGGCCACCTTCTGCTAAGTGTCTGTCTAAACCCCAGCCTTCGTAGCAAACGGAGCCTTCCCTGCCTCCCAAGCAGAGGCCCTGCTTGCTGGCGTCTCCTGGGACAAGAGGGGCCTGTTTTTGTCCCCAGAGTTAGCGAGGCAAGGAGAAGAGAGGCTATCAAATGTCTGGTATGAAACTTCTGTAGTACTCCCCCGCCCCTCATCGCCCCCTTCCAAAGCTATAACAAAATACAGCATCTTGCTACCTCACCCGCTCCCTGCCCTGCCTCCGGCCAGGTCTGGGTTTGGGCCAGTCCCCAGTGAGGCGGAGACTACACGACAGAGATGACACTGACGTGCCAGCACAGCCCCGGGGTGTGCGCGCAGCCTCCAGCGACAGAAAGGGGGGCGTTTGTGGAGGAACGTTACCTCCCTGAATGAAGTGAGGAACGCGCACCCCTGGGGGCAGGCAGAGGTCTTCCGGGGGTACCTCAACTCATCTAGGTATTTGCCCAGTTTTGCAGTGGGCTACACAAAAAACACATGCACTGACATGTCACACAGAGACAGTGAGCATTTCTCGGTAACGCCGGCCTGTGCCGCGGCTGGAGTTTTATGTCTGATTTTGTAAGCAAGTTGTTTTTATGTGAGGTGAAACTTTGGGGATACACAGGACAAATCAGACGCCCGAAAGCCAGGGGCCAGTCACTGGGGGGCTGGATTTGCCCTGCAGCTTCACTGAAGGAAGGTTTTCGCGCAGACCGGCCCTTCCACCGCCCCAGCATTAAGTGAGGTCTGGCTCAGCCTCTGCCCTGGGACACGGTCGCCCCCCGCACAGCCCCCCCCAGCACCCCTCCAGTGCCTCTCAGGGGGGTGATGTTCAAATGAGGGAGGCAGGCAGGTGAGCCTGGGCAGTGCAGGAATGGAGCGGGCCTGTGGGGTGATGGGTGAATAGCTCCAGGGGTCTGGAGGGGACATGCTGTGGGTCCCTCGCTCTGTAGCGGGGCAGAGTTAAGGGTTTAGCCTTCCTGGTGGAGTGTCACCGTTTCTCCCCACCACACAGAGCACGGCAGCAGGGCATGGCGGGGCTCTCGGATGCTGCACTGAGCCTCTCATCCTGCCCCCTCCGTGCCCCCAGCCCCACACACTGGGCGCCGTGTGTCCTGTCCTCAGAGCGCCCGCTACTCCCCCCACCCCAGCTACAGCAGGCACCAGGGAGACAGTGGGGCAGAGCAGGGGGCAGGGCCAGCACGAGGCCCTAAGCCGACCCACAGGCCTCGGTGCACCTCGCCCCATGGCCCCTCCAGCTCCCCCCTTACCCCTCCCCACGCATCCCGTGGTGGAAAAGGGGGCACAAAACAACACCCCAGACAGCTGACACTGCACAGAGCCAGGCGAGCTGCCCTCCCTCGGCCCACGACGCCACGGGCCGCACCGCATCCCACAGCACCATAGGGCTGCAGGGCCTGTGACACCGGGTAACGGGCAGCTGCAAGTGGGTGAAGGGCAGGGCTGCTCGATCCCCGGCTGGTCACCTGGCCCACACGCTCTCTGGCCATGGTCTCTGCGCCCAGGCGCTTACTGGGGGAACGTGTGGGGGGGTGCGAGCAGGCAGGCGTGGAAGCTTCTGCCGTTGGCCCCCAGGCACAGGCGGCAAAGGGGAGACGGCACCCCAGCTTCCAGCCGGATGGATGACCACTGGTGCTGGCTGGGCGAGGAGGGCCTGCGTCCGTGCGTCTGTCAGCACAGTCTGTGGGGCTGAGCGCCCAGCTGCCAGGGGAGCTCACAGCTCATTCCTCTGGTGGTCAAAAAACACTTCAAAGCTCATTGAAAACAGACCCAAGGCGGAAGAATGTGCCTCGTAAAGGAGAAATGGCCCAGCCTGCTGGGCTCAGCACAATCCTCGGGCTGCAGGACGGCGTCTGCGCCATACAAATCGCAGGGATTACGAGCTGCTGTGGGCTGCCAAGGTAACAGCCTGCGGGCCTGGGAAAGTCAGCAAGGGCGCCCCTGGGTGCACCTCCCACGACCCCGAGTCGTCCGGGCACAGACGCAGGCTCCGCTCTAGCCTGCCGCAAAGCCTGCCAGAGTCGATGGACGGACTCCTGGCTTCTGCGGTGGGCCCTGATCCCAGCCCTTAGCCACGCTCCCCCTCCTCTCCCAGGGGACGGCTCAGCTCCACATCCCAGCCAGCCCCGGCTCTCGGCTCTGACAGGAGCCAGGCCCAGCTGCGTCAGACTCCGTTCTGGACCAACGCGCCCCTGGGAGAAGGGGCCCCCTCGCTCCTGTGGCCTACGCGTGGTCTGTGTACGAATGGGCCTGTGGGCTGGGGCTGGAGCCGCTGAGCCGGGAGCAGCCGTCCAGCCCCACGTCCCCGTGCCCAAGGTCTGTCCTGTCAGGCCCACGTCTCCAGGTGCTTTCAGCCCATGCCTAGAGCAGAAAGGGGAGCGCCTGTCTGGACCCAGTGAGCTGGCTCCTCTGGAGCAGCAGTTCCTTTCAGCCTCGGCTCTCTTGTTCCTCCAGCTTCTGCCCTTTGTGATACAGGAAGAAACCAGGGGAGACTGGGGCGGCGCTGCCACCATGGGCTGGTTTGGAGAGGAAGGCGCAGGGACGCTCCTGCTGGCATTGCACCGATGTGGGAGGGGGCAGAGAACACGCTTTCCCTTCACTGCAGGCCGGGGTGGTGGGCTGTTCGCCCTGGGCCCAGCGGTTTTCCTCGGCCGCACTGCCTCGTTTCTTCAGAATTCAATAACTTGCGAGGCAGCCCAGCGTCCCGTCAGGGTTTGCACCCACTGGCCGAGCTACGCAGGGGCTGGCCCTTCGCTTGCCAGAATCAGGGCAAATTGCCCGTGTGGACACGGCCTTCGCCCCCGTGAGCCCAGTTACAATCCCTTAGATCTGCTTGCACTCAGTGTAGCGTGGGTCTCCGGCGCCCAGGGGCCATACTTACATTGGTGACCCCCCTTCGGCAGCAGCGCCCCATGGGGGGGATCTGTGGGTCCATTTCCCACTCTCCCCCCACTGTGGGGGCGGTGGGGGCTGTGACAGGCTCTCATCCCCACAGCTCCCCCCTTGTGCCCAGCGCAGTGGCGGAGGGGCTGGGAGTACACCCTGGCTGCCTGCAACCGGGGACACTCCTCCCTTTTGAATCATTCCCCTGCGATATCCAGCCCCCGTCACTGGCTGGTCCCAGCTGTCCTGAATCCTCCGCCCCCAAAGACGCAGTGTAGCCCCGTTTTCCCTTAACCCCGCTCCAGTGTACCACACAGCGCGTGTGAGCACTTGGAACAAAGAGAGAAAGGTTTCCCCAAGAGAGAACAAGATTTAACAAGGAACAAGAGAGGGGCAGGCTGGAGACGAGTGGTCACAACACAGAACAGAATCGTAGAGCCCAGCCCTGGGTCTGCATTGATCAGTCGTTCCCTTGCCTGGCTCACAGCACAGATTCCCACTGGCCCATTGCAGAGATGGCTGGTTTCTCGCGAACCAGGATCCAAATGTTGAGGAGAGCCCCCTGTGCTGGGGCTGTCTGTGGTGACTGGCTGCAGCGTGCTGTTCCCTGTGCCGTTCTTGTGAAAACCGGCTGCTGCTTCTCTTCACAGGCAGGGCAACCCCCAGCCTTGGGGTAGTTTCTTTTCCACCTTTACTTGTTTTGCCCGTTGGGCGTCATCGTGGCTGGTTTTTCCACTGACTGTTCCGGGATGGGGCAAGGACGGACAACAGATCCTTGCTTCACCTTGACAGCTCCCTCGTACCCAGGCAGGCCGGCCCCGAGCCGCCTGCTGACTGATTTCTCCTTCGCGTCCATAAAGCACATTGTCAGCGTAAACACATCGCTCCTTAAATATTGCCCAGGCACACCTCGCACCGTGCTTATGGGTCTTGACAAGCGACGAGCTTTCCGGCGACACCTGACGTGTGACTCTGGACGAACACCCTGCAAGACGTTTGGCATAGTGAGTTTGTCGGTGCTGAGGCGAGCGTTGTTTGCAAGGAAGAGGGGACCCTTGGCCGAGGGGTCTCTGCGTCACGCATGCCAAGGGGCAGAAACAAGAGGCAAGGAGTTGAAAGTTAAATGGTTGGAGGGGAGCGGGGCACATAACTTACCCCCTCCCATTTGATGCTTTTCTCGCCACTCCCAGCTTGAGAGTTGCCGCATGGCAGACTCAAATGCAGAGACGGGTGGTGTTGGGGGGATGGGTAGTGGGCAAGAGACCCAGACGTGCCAGTCCAGGTGAGGGGAACCCTGACCCACACCAGAGAGCAGGTCGTGGCCCTGGGAAGGTGAGAGCCCGCTGACACCGAGGACGGTGGTGGTAAAAGCCGGGCAGAGGCAAGGCTGGGTGTGGAGCAGGAGCAGGGTCGCATGTGCACAGAGGAGCAGCCCCTCATGCCAGCTCAGGGCTGGGGCTCATTAGAGAGGCCCCGAAGGAACACCCTGGGCCACAGGCACATTCGTCCACCACACTCTGCTGTGGGGCTCTGGCCAGTCCAGCTGCATGGCCCCTGAACAGCGGAGTTTGCCCTGCTCCCCCAGGACGGCGATGCCACAACCCAGCCCCACTCAGTAGCCAGGATTTCTCTCTACCTAGGCTTCCCCTTTCTTCATTTCCTGCCATCCTTATTGGTAACCCCCTGGCACCACCTGAACCCCTGTTCTCTGGGAGCAGGGCACATAGGGCAGGTACCATCTCTTTGCTCTGGGGCAGTAAAGTGCATAGCATGGGGGATCCTGGTCCATGATGGAGGCTATGAGCCACTATTGCAATAACTAATGCCACCAGCTCCCTTAGCATGAGCAAGAGTACAGGGAGCTCAGCGCTCCGCCCCGTTTCACAGAGATCAAGGCCCGAAGGCACCACTTTGCCCCGCCGGCCTGCCCCCTGCACTGCCCAGGCTGGAGACCCTCGCCCAGGCATTCTTGCGCCCAGCCCAGAAGGCTGGCTGAGCGGAGCGCGGCCGTGGGAAAGAGACGCCCAGTCTCGACTCACAGGCACCAAGCGATGGCGAATCCTCTGCCATGGCCCCAGCTCGGCTGTTCCAATGGTCAGTTCCCAGCACGGCTAAAAACCACCGTCCGCCTCGTTGGCCGAGTCTGTGACGCTTCAGCGCCCCGCCCCCGGTTCGCCGTCTGCCTGCGTCTGCTGCACAGACAAGGCCGCGGCTCGCAGAAATCTCCCCCCGACTATGTATCGACTGGGACCAAGTCACCCCTGCCCCTCCCCTGGGATAAACTAATGTCTGAGCACCCCAGCTGCACGGAGCGCTGCGGACAGGAGCCAGAGTGGCCAGGGGCGCAGGGCGTGGTACCAACAGCACCAGGAACCCGCAGCCTCCGCAGCCCCCTGGGGGCAAGCCCCTTGTCCCAGGCACCCTGGCCCAGCACCTGCTCCACACTCGAACCCCAGCCTGGCACTATCTGCTGCTGGAGGAGGAAGGGGGAAGCTCCCCAGTCGTCTCTCGGCTTGCCCACTACACCAGCGACAGCTGAGCAAGCCAACTGCCTCCTGCGGGCCAGTCCCTGAGCTCCAGGCTGCAGCCTGGCAGATGCACTGCTCGCATCTGTGACACCAGCCAAAGCCACCAGAGCCGGGAGGCCCTGCAGCCTGGGAGAGCCAGTGCAGTGAGTGCCCGACCGTGGGCTGGGCTGGGTCCCACCGGCACCGGGTCTAGCCAGCCTCCTCGTGCCGATGGAGGAGCTGACTGGGTCCCCTCTCCTTTGCAACGTCTTTCTCCTTTTGCCCGGGAGGGTGTTACGTCGCTCCTTCACCGCGGCGGGGCTGGCTCCGTCGCCCCGCAGACGTCTGGCCGACCGTTAGCCCACCCAGGCCCACTCTGAGCAGACAGAGGCTCCGGGGCTATCTCGCTGCCCATGCGCCCTTGGGGCAACGCTCGGGGGGCTGGCACCCCATGGGCCCCTACAGTGCTTTGGCTGGTCAGCCCCTCGGTGGGGGTGTCTCAGGCTGGGCCCAGGTTTGCCCAGGGCAGAGCTGTGAGGTGGGCTCTGGGGAAGGGGGAGTTTCCGATGGAGTTTCTTTCCCTCCAGCCCTAGTTCTAGAGGCCCATAGAGCTCCCTCTGTCCCTGAGCATGGCTCCGTACGCCGACGAAACCGCCTCTCCCCTCCTTCTTCTGACAGCCTCAATTATACCGGTCCCCCTTTGTACCCCTCTTCCAACATATGGTATATTCTGTCTGGGGGGGCCTGGGGGCTTTGGTACAACCCCTTTTGTAGCCATGGGAGGGGCAGGGAGCGGTGTCGCATCTCAGCCATGGTCCCTTTATGGCCTTATGTTTATGTTTCTTCTGAACACCTCCCTTCATCTCCCTCGTCGTCCCAGCCGCTTGCTGGGCTTGGTCCAGCGTCTGTCTTGCAGAGGAGCCAGAGCCTCCCTCACGTGTGCAGTTATCTCTCGCCCCGTCACTGTGCCTGGACACACTTTAACTGCCTCCCGTATCTTTGCTCCGTCATGACGAAAGACCGGTCTAATTGCAGACAGGCAGAGGAACACACACAGGCTTTGTTCTTTGCTAACGTGCGGCTCAGAGACTTCGACGCTCAGGCAGGCCCGAGGCCCAGAATCCCATCTCAGGCAGATACGCAGGCCTCAATACTTACAGAAACTTCCATTCTATACTTGTTTCTAACACAGCACCGCACGGAAACCCCGGGGCGGAGGCAGGGCTAGAATCCAGTTCTCCAGGGCAACATTCAGCTGCCTTAACCGCGAGACCCTGCTTTCCTTTCCGGCAGCCCCCGGCCTCATTCACTGCACAGCCACCGACGTCGGCAATGAACGGGGCAGGAGGCTTCCACACAACAGCGTCCTCCGCTGCAAAGCCCTGATTCAGCCTCAGAGGAGCTGCAGCCTGGGCACTGACTGCGGCAGGGGTGCTGCCGACAACGCCGTCGCATTAAAGATCAGATCATAATGCAAACACACAAAGGGGATGAATTAAGGTTACACAGGCAACCTTAATTTATCCATTTGCTAACTTCTGAGTGTGCAAATTTGTACCCTGCCTGGTGGCCTTTTAGCAGCTTTTTTAAAAGTCTCATTTCCTATATTTAAAAATAATTGAAGCTTGAAAAATTTCCATCACATGGAACCACAGTGAGCCCCTCAAAGGTGGGGTTTGACACTCTAGGCCTGCACCACTGGAGCTAACAGAGGCGCGGGTAGCAGTAGAGGGCCATTATCTTCTGTGAGGCTCAGCGCTCAAGGGGGCCCATGGGTTTCCCAGCGGTGTGCTGACAGCCAAGGGTTACCAAGTGTCTATCGCCTCGAGACTTTCATGCCTCACTCCTGACCCACAGCCCCCTCCCCATCTGAGCCTTGGGCTCCCCCCATCCATGGCTCTGCTGATGCCCCTCAATCCTGCCCCGCCGCCCTCTTGTGTTAATTTAGATGGGCCAAAGGTGTCACTGACCGGCACTAACAGTGCTAAGCATGGTCCAGGGCTTGGTCTATGGAGACGTCAGCCTGCTTAGCACAGCAGCAAAGGCCCCCTGGAACATTTATTACCCTTTCCTGAAAGACACAGAAAAGAAGAAAAACCAGTGAAAGCCTGTGCGATGTAAAGTCTTGGCTCAGGCTTTCGTTGCAACCGCCTGCCCTGTTCCCCTTTCCCTGCTGCTGGGGACAGCGTGCAGATGGGAAACCCTCCGTTGTTTGAGCTGCTGTGACATGGGAGCAAAGGCTGTGCTGCCTGTCTGTCGGGGAAAGACACCGCCCAGGGTCAGGAGACGAGGCCTGGGCTCTCAGGCTGGGGGTGAGGCCACCCCATCAGAGCCGGTGCCGTGCTGCAGAGTTGGAGCAGGAGAGGCAGGCGCCGCGTGGCAGGTAAGTGGGGGGGGGGGCACAGAGTCTGGCCAGGAGCAGGTAAGCAACGTGTTCCCCACCCCACAGATACAGACCCCCTCCCTCCAGGGCAGCTGGGGGGTGGCACCGTCCTGTGGGAGCCATGGGGACCCTTCCTGCCCTACATGGGGGGGGGCGCGTGAGGCCTGGCGGGGGGAGCCCAAATGCAGACTTGGCCCCCGGGTGCCAGAGACCCTCGGTTCATCACTGGTTTGCCCCCACGACCTCTGTGTTTGAAGGGCCCAGAAACAATGCAGGGAGGAGCAGCCCGGCCCGTCACACCCTCACGCACCCTGAGCCTAATCTCTGACACCCCAGCTGTGTCCCGTTCGCTTCCGGCTCCACCGCGCCAGCCTGTGACACAGCATTTCAACCCGGCCCTTGAAGCTTCTTAACTCGGCCTTTCTGTTGAGATTAGCTCCATCTGTCCATCTGCCTCGTGCACCTCGCCCATCAGCACGGCTTGGTACAGGCCACTGTGACGTCGGAGGAATTTCCCAGCTCAGCTCATCGTTCAGGTAAATTTGCAGCCCCGATTATCACAACACTCCCCTGCTAGCCCAGCCCCGAGCTCCCCACCCCACGGCTCTGCTGGTGCCCTGCAATCCTGTCCCACCCCCCTGCTAGCCTCGCTGGGGCGTTTGCCTGCCAGTCCTGCATGGTTTGGCTCCGTATATTCAAGGCCTCGGACAAAGTCTCTCTCAGCTCCTCGGCCGGGAGCCAGTGCGGGACTGGGACTGGCCCCGGGCACTGACTTGCCGGTCCGTTTCCCTGATGTCACACGGGCCAGGTCCCTTTGTCAGACCCAGCTCACTTTTTAATGGGTCATTTCACCACAGGAAAAAGCCTCCCTCGTCTGCTGTGTTCGGGGTGCAGAAGCCAGACCCCCTTGCCCACGCGCGCTGGCAGCCCAGCGTCTGCACCTGTCTGGCCAGAACATCCCAGTGAGCAGCAGCGCTGGGGATGCGAGCACGTGACCTTTCCCAGCGGGGGTACGGCACTGCGCCCAGGAGGCTCACAGCAGGCTGGGCAGCTTGGAGGGAGATCGCTTCTTTTCTTACAGCTCCGTGCATTGCAGACATCCACGCCGGCGCCCCAGGGAGCCGAGCTTGTCCCTCTGCCCTCCCCCAGCGGCCTCTGCCTTCCCCTTGGGCTCCCGGCTCTGCATTCCTTTGCAATCAGTTCCACTGCTGATGGGAAGCTGCATCTCCACAGCTGCGAACCGGAGGTCGGTTGCACAACAGCTTGGCTCGGGCAAGCGGAGAAGAGAGATGCAAACAGTGACTGGTTGGCACGAGTCATTTTCCCCTCCACTTCCTGCCGGTAACACAGGAGAGGCTGCTCCTTGCATCACGCAGCGAGGGACAGTGCTGCCCCAGGCCGGCACGTGGCGGCAGGCTCCGTGGGCTCCAGGCCAACGGGCACACTACTCACCGATCTAGCACACAGCCGCAGAGCCGCTGGGGGAGAATGTGGCTCGGACAGGGTGCTCCGTCCTAGGCGGCGGCTGAGTCAGCCAGGGAAGGTATAGGCCAGTGTAGGCGACGCTGGTGGCCACCGACCGCCATGGCTGCAAGCCTCAGATGGCTAACAGCCACTGTGCTAGCCTCTCGGGAACTGAACTGAGCACGGAGCCAGGTCACCCTACAGCTGTGGCCTCATGACGGGCCCTGCCTGCCAGGCTGTCAATGTGCTAACCCCACAACCCCTGTGCTCCCCGGGTCAGATGCTGCGGGACCCCACCGGAGCCGAGATCCAGCCACCCTCATCCATGCAAGGGCCAGGCACGCACCCAGGAAGCGCAGGAGCAGCTGGTGCGGGAACGGGCAGGTTGTGGCCAGGGACTCTCGTAGTGGGATAGGCTCATTGGGGTGGGACGTGGCACTGGGCATCCACCCACCAGCATTGGGCGACATGGAATCCCAGAGACACGCTGGACCTCCCCAGCCAGTTGGAGGGCTGGGCCCATCCATGTCCCAGAGACACACGCTCTTCATGGCCCTCTCTGCCCTCGCCGTGGTTGTGCTGCTCCGAAACCTACCCAGGGTCAGGGGGATTGAATCCATCTCAGGGGTGCAGGGGCTAGTGTGCTGGCCCCCCTGGGGCAGAGAAAGCACCCCCACCCCACAGCTGTGGCACAGAGCAGAAGTGACACAGAAGCCCGGCGGTGGCAGCGGGCAAAGGGTCGACTGCTCCGTGTCGGCAATTCCCGTCAGGCCTGACAAACTCATGACACCTAACACACGGCGGTCACGGTCTCTGGCCATGAAGAGAGTCACAGGGATGCAAGCCAGGGTCGTGCTGGTCGCTAATATTGCTGGGAACGGTCTGTGCTGCGGAGCTGTAAAAAGTCATGGCTAACCACAACCCAGCTTGTGCCCCGGTGTTACTCCTCTGCCACGGGGAAAGCCCTGCTTCCTGCCGCATCAGAGCCGTGGCTCCATCCAGCCGTGGCCATGCACAGACTGTCACCAGGCCGTGGCCAGTGCAGCCGGAGCAGAGTAGGGTTTCACAGGAAGGGAGGAGTCGCTTTGCTTGGAGGAGCCTGTCAGAGATTTCGCTGGACGATACCAGGGGCCAGGGACAAGGCCAGTGCCCTGCCGTGAGGATCCTGCCATGAGGAAGGAATTGGGCCACGAGTATCTCCGTGAAAACAGGAGCCTGAGCTGTCCTGGTCAGACAGGAAGGCATGCCTCAAGGAAGCGTTCGGTAAGAAACTGCTTCAGGCGGGGATTTTAGCCTGTTACGGTCCAGCACTGGCTCCAAGGAGCGGGTGGTGTCATTTTCTGCCCCCATTAGCATGGTGTGATGAAGTGCAGAGATGCATGGGGTTTTCTCTGAATGCTATGTGTGCGCCTCAGTTTCCCCATATGTTACTCATGTATGTCGGTGATGGGACCCGGGCATGTGAACATGGCAGAGGCCACTGAAGGGCGGATGGGCCTTCCCCAGCCATATGTGCCGCAGACCTGGCCAGGACCCCCTGCCCTGGCCCAACCAGCTACAACAGGTTGTGGCAGGCGGAGACCGGGGGGGTGGCCACCTTGCCCGGAAGGAGCCAAACGACTGGGAAGGGAGAAAGGGACAGGTCTGGAGGTGGCTGGGGGGAGAAGAGGCCAGGCCCCGGTGGGGGTTCACATGGGAGCAGAGCCTGAGGACAGCTGGTCGCTGCTGTAACGTCTAAGTAATCTGCTAACAAAGTCTGTCTGCGGCGTGACCTGAGCGCTAATAAACCCGTCTGACTCCCGCGCTGGTTGTGAACCGCTTTGACCGCAGGGCGGGTGCCTGGCCCTTTAGAGGTGTCTAGGGCTCCTGGCCAGGAAGCCCTACAGAGGGAGCTCACCGGAGAAGGGGGCCTGAATGCGGTGTCCCGAGTGGGTCACACCTTGCCTGGGAGTGCTTAGCTCCGTCTGGTACCACATTTATGGGTCTGCCCCTGCCCCGGGATCGCTGGGCTGTGGTGTTGGAAAGGCCCCGATCCTGAGTGGTACCACTCGCGCGTGTGCGTGACTGTGCCTGTGTGCACACTGTGCCCGGGGCATGGGGAGGGCGTCTGAGGCGCTCGGGCACTGGCAAGGAGTGGCTGGCCGAGCCCTGGGGAGCATGATCGGGCGGCCGGCAGGCGGGAGCTGGCGCCCACCCAAACCCCAGTAAGGCTCCCCCACGCGAGGCAGGCAGGTCACAAGGAGACCCAGTTCCAGGCACTGGGAGAGGAACGGGCCCAACAGGGCAGTGGGGAAAAGCGCCGGCCCCCTTCCGGCACGGCCACGCCGGCTGCTCCACGCCCGTCAGCATCACCTCGGCCAGCACGTAGGTCCCCCCGACCCAGCCCCGGCAGACCAGCCAGGGCTTCGCCCACAGCCTCCCCCTCGGAGCAGCTCCCGTGTGCCTGCTACAGCCACCAGCAGTGCCAGATTAGCCACACCATGGGGAGTGCGTTGGAGCCAGCGGCTGGCCCCAGGGGCATCCCGGATCGGCCCAGAGATCCCATAGTTCAGCACCTGGCCCCGTTAGCTCCGGCATCATGGGCAGGCTGTCCCACGGCCCCGGAGGGCGCTGTGCTGCACCCCAGCCCAGAGCAGTGATCGGAGCCAGGTGTCCAAGCTCCAGGGGGAGGGCCGTGACGGAGGGACTTTTCCTTACCCCACCGCAGGGGACGCTTGCAGACAGCTGCCCACCTGCAGAGAGGGGCAGACGGCCTTGTGGGGAAGGCGCAGTAAGGGGCTTTACCAAAGCGCCCAGGGGATTTAGGATCACAGCTCCCATTGGCCTTCAGTGGGACTAATGGTCTGTATCATACGGAAACCCTGCCCTCAGCTCCGCCACAGACTCCCTAACTGACCTTGGCCAAGTCTCTGAACCTCGCCAGGCCCCAGCTGTACACCAGGGAGAGTGACCCTGCCTCGCCCTTCTTGGGTCTTTTGTGTGTAATGTGACCGCGAGCTCTTAAAGGCAGTGGCACATTGCAGTGGGGGATGGCAGGATCGCCTGGGGCAGTGGGGGGGAGGGGAGTCCATCCCCCGCCCCCTAGTTGCCAGAGGAGGCCGTGTCACAGTGTCGCCAGTTCTCATGAATGGATGGTGAGTCCCGGGATGTGTCGTGAGGACGTGAGAAGACCCTCCGACCCCGTGGGCAGCGCTTTGCGTGCAGACCCCGCCCTGCCCTGCCGCCAAGAGAGGGTCCCGGGGCAGCGGGCGGCAGCTGGGTCCCAGAGAGAGCGGTCCCAGGGCAGAGCCGCTGCTGGGTCACCAGGCAATTGTTGGCAGGTACTGACTGGTAGTTCCGGGTCTCAGCGGTGGGGCCAAGCACGGGGAGCCCCGGCCAGCCGGCGTGGGCATTTCCTGTGTGTTAAAGGTGGGCATTTCCTCTTGCAGTTCTCCCACACATTGGCAGAGGCAAGCTATGAAGTCAGAAACCTGATTTAAAAACATGATTTGATTAAAAAAAATTTTTTTTTTAAAAGAAACTGTTTTTTTGGGCCAATCTCCTGCTTTTGGAGGGTCAGGCTGATCAGAAACAGTCAGCCTGGATTCACCAAGAGCAAGTCGTGCCTGACTAAGCTGATGGCCTTCTATGAAGAGGTGACTGGCTCTGTGGATGAGGGGAAAGCGGTGGACGTGATACACCTTGACTTTAGCAAAGCTTTTGACACAGTCTCCCACACTATTCTTATCAGCAAGTTTCAGAAGTATGGGTTGGATGAATGGAGTATGAAATGGATAGAGAACTGGCTAGATCATCGGGCTCAACGAGTAGTGGTCAATGGCTCCATGTCTAGCTGGCAGCCAGTCACAAGCAGAGTGCCCCAGGGGTCAGTCCTGGGGCCGGTTTTGTTCAATATCGTCATTAATGATCTGGGGGATGGGGTGGATTGCACCCTTGGCAAGGTTGCAGGTGACACTAAGCTGGGGGGAATGGTAGATACCCTGGTGGGCAGGGATAGGATACAGAGTGACTTAGACAAATTGGAGGATTGGACCAAAAGAAATCTGCTTCAACAAGGAGAAGTGCAGAGTCCTCCACTAAGACAGAAGAATCCCAGGCACGGAGCATGTTCTCAGGAGCCCTGAGAACGCTCCCAGATGCAACTACGGCCTGGTCCTCAGGAGGCCACGTGTGATGTCTGCCGCTAGCCGCCGCGGCCCTGGCTGGGGCTGGAGTCCCATGCTTAGGAACCAGCTTTGCCAGACCCAGCAGCAGCTGAGGTTTCCCGTAAGGAGAGCTACCAAGCGCCAGCTCTGACGCGGCAGGACAAGGGTGACGCACGGCAATAAAGCTGCAGCTGTGCGGCTGCGGGCCGTGCCCAGCCAAGACAAACACAGAGCCATTGGCAGGCCCCCCGCGCTGGGCTGGGGGACGAGCCAGGATGCTGCGGTTAGAGCTGGGTCGGGCGGAGACGCAGCACAGCAATGTGCTGAGCTGTAACGCCAGGGCTCCAGCGCTGGAATCCTGGGGTTCTGGCTGCAGCCAAGCATTCGGTGTTGAGGGGGTGGCCGGGATCTCATGGGTGGGCTCAGAGCAGCGGCCTGGCTGCGGAGCACTAGCAGGTGCAGGGTCCCCAACTCTAGAGCCAGGGTCCAACCTCAGCGGCACCAGCAGAGCCTGCAGAGCGTGGCAGGGCACAGTGCGGTGTGGGGCAGGGCACTGGGCCAGGCCCTGCGCTGACGACCTGAGGGGCCTGCGTACGGCCACGAGGGACCCTGGTGAACGGATGGAATTGCCAGTCTAGCGAGCATCTGCTGCGGGCCAGCCGGTTCCCGCTCCGTGGCCCCCACCCTGCCGGCGAGCGCTACCAAAATGGCAAAAAGTCACGGGCATTAGCGCCGGACTCTGGCCGGACGAGGGGCCTGCTACCGCAGCTGGGGAAGAGGGTGGCCAGAGGAAAAGGGACGCTCTGGGAACTCGAGCCCAATCAGCCTGGCTCCCTGGCAGGTTGAGCTGTCAGACCAACCTGCTATTTTAGGGATGTAGTTTTGGCGGCAAGGCGGAGGGGGTAAGAACCACCCGCCTGCCAGATCTCGACGTGTGGGTGTCCCGGGGAGATCTCACCGAGCAGGTTCCCGGGGGGGCAGGCTGTGGTCCGTGATGGGTGTATGAGCCAGCTAGACGACAAGCTGGAATCTCTGCTGGGGAAGCAGGGAGGGGGCACCTGGGGTGGGCGGGCCGTGGAGAAGACGGCTGGTACAAAATGAGCTGGAACACCTGGTTAGGTAGCTAACGGCAGCCGCCCCTGCCCTCTAGTGGTCACTGCACAGATCACACCCCCTTCACCCATCACCGAATACACGAACACCACACAGGGGAAACTGAGGCACACATGGTATTCAGTAAGAATCTCCCTCCTACAAGACCGAACTGAGCAGGTCACTTCAGCTAGTGACGGGGGGGTTCGAACCCCCCCCCACTCGTGTGCTCACAGAGGCACAGGCGGCGCTCTGGAACCGCTCTTAATGCAGCCAGACGGGACTCTAGCGGGGGTGGGTCTCCCCTCAGGGCCCTTGCACTGGGGCAGCTGCTTCCTGAACTTAGCCTCAGAGTGTTCACACCCCTGCTCCTCCAGCTCGCTGAGCTGATACGGCTTCACAGGCCGGGGCTCTCTCTGCTCCAGCCGTACGGTCCCTGGGCAAAGCTGCCCTACAGAGTATTGACCCTAGGCAAGGCCACGCGCTCTGTTCGGGTTAAGCCGTAGGCTCCTCTGCCACCCAGTACTGCTCCTCTGAGCCCTTAGCACGCCTGCCTCTCTCTGGAGCCTCCCCGCTCCACTCGGGCTGGACCCCGGAGAACGGCTTCATCGCGTTGACGTCACACGTGAACCAATTCCTTTAATCACAGCGTCAAAGCCAGCATGAGCCATCGCCCCGTGTGCAGATCAGCCCTGTGTCCCACGCGGTCTGGCTACAGACAGGCAGGTCTCCCTAGCTTCGCGGCTCCTCCCTCCAGCCAGGTCCTTTGCATTTACATGGACAGCTGTAGTCTCAGCCGATCGGTTCCCTGGATTCAAATTCAGACCCTTGGCCGTTCCAGGTGCAGGGTCTGGATCCTGTCCAAGAGACACAGCCATTCCACAGAGCATGGCCAAGCAGGTGCCTTGGGGGACCCCCCTGCTGGTTAGTGATACAAGTCTTGGGGTGCTGGCTGTTTCCAGATCCCCCTGCAATCCCGTCGGGGTCAGGGTCCAGCTCCCACCTCCTCCAGCTGCACCATCGGCCGTGCCTTGGGGCACCTTCCCGTGTGTAACCCTTGCCCTCAGCACCAGTCTACATGGCCTTCCAACAGAGACAGCGATGTGCCATCTTCTGCTGTCCCCTCTAATTCCTCTTTGATCCGCTGCCCCTGCTCACCCATTGCCGGGTGCTCTCGCCAGGGTGCAATCGTAACCATCCTCTGCTACCTCTGTGCCGGAGTCCCCCAGGATCGGCCTCCTAGAACCACTCAGGGCGAAGCCAGACGGGATCTAGCCGGGGGTGGGTCTCTCCTCAGGGCCCCTAACACCGGGGCAGCTGCTTCCCGAATCTGGCCTCGGAGCGTTCGGCCCCCCTGCTCCACCTGCAGAGAGTCCCCATGGGTGGGACACCTGGGGGCCCTTAGACGCCCCACAGGGCCAGGCACCCGCTTGCAGTCAGAAGCGATTCACAGCAGTGTGGAAACAGCAGGGCCTTTTAGTTCTCTGGACCACAGCCTAGCACAGGACTTTGTTAGCACAGGGATCGAGCAGTTACAACTCCCCCCATCTGCGGGGGAGCCAGAGCCCCCATCCTTGGGCACCAGGGACTGACTCTTCAGCCAGACCCAGACGTCTCCTCCTCCCCTGGCCTCTGGCCAGGAGGTCCCTGACCCCTGACTGCGCCCCTCTGCAACGCCTTGCTGGGGACGTGTCCCAGCCCTTGTCTGTGTGCAGGCAGCTAAAGGCAGCCGCCCCTGCCCTCTAGTGGCCACTGCACAGATCACACCCCCTTCACCCATCACCGAGATACAGGAACAACAGGGGAAACTGAGGCACACACATTATTGCTGAAGAACACGTCCACTTTGTCTCTCTCTCTCACACACACACACCCCCTTCCCCTTTTCATGCGAGTCCTGCAGGAGGCCTCACCCCCTCAGAGAGGAGTGAAAATAGGGACGTCCACTACCACCTGTGCCTGCACGTGCGAGGAAGCCAAACCCCCCCAGTGCCCGCTGGGGCGAGGGCACCACCACAGCAGTGCCCAGTCTCAGCGCATGTGTAGTACTCCCTGGTGCGAGTGCCCCCCCAAAGGGCTCGCTGGAGGGGGCAACGGCGTGGGCTGGGGTAGCAGTTTGATGGCTAACGCGCAGGACTGCGGGTGCTGATGTTATTGTTAATATTAAAGCTGGGGATAAATGTAATGTTAAGGAGTCCCTGTGTCTGATTTGGGGAAACCCTTTAAGCCTGCTAGAAATGGTAACTGGACACGTACCTCCTGTTAAAAGGCCTTATGGATAATGCTGCTTCTTACCTATTACCTGTGCATAAACTTAAAGCTTTGCACAAGAGAGAACATTACAAACCTGAGCTGCTGCATAAAAAAGGGAAATTGAGGCACGCCCCCTCATGAAGTTCATGAATGGCCCACGGGATAATTCACCCTAACCTCTTACAGGCTAGAAGCCATTTAAACCTGGCCTGCCTACAGACCAACACCACAGAAAAGTATGGGGGCAATTCCTCTGTTTTGCCTGTAGTTAGCAAGGAGATTTGTCAAAGGAGGGGGTATTTTAAGCACTAATCTGCCCCTCCTCCTCCTCCCAGGGGGTAGAAAAATGTTCTTTTGCCTTTCAGAACTTTAGGAAAAGCTGGTGCCAGCTGAAGAGCAACGGGAATCCCATGGGTCTACGGTCACGAGGAAGATGGTGTTTTGTGTTGATTCTCTTGTTGCCAGCCTAGTTGTGCGTAGTGTAAAAAGGGGCTACTGCGCCAGGCAGAAACGAATCAATGAGCCCTTTAACTGTATTTATAGAAACAAATGTTGCATCAGGGCGGAGGTTGAGGAATGCCAGTTTACTAACAGGGAAACATCCCCGGGGCAGTTGAAAGGCAAAATGTGCATGGGCAGCGGAGTGTTATCTGTTGCTGACATGGGAAAATGAATATAAAAATGTAAAGCACAAAGTCGAGTTACCAAGGGGGGGAGGATATGTGAAAACACTGGCTGCTGAAAGAGATGGTCAGTCTCCATCAACCTGCAGCACGTAAGCCCAGCTGGACGCACCTGGGCGCTGTGTAAACTGGGCGTGAGAAACGGAAGGGCGTTCCAACCCCTCCCGGAGTAGAAGGGCTGTGCAGCGAAGGCCCAGCTGCCCGAACTGTCTCAGTGAAATACCGAAGGGTTTTGGGCTTGCCTGGCAGCTGGGCAGGTTGGGTGGCCGAGACGAAAGGCGCCAAGGGGCGTATTGAAAACTGACGTGGGTGAAGCTGGCTTAGAGTTGGGAGGCAGGCTGCTGCTAACAGAGAGACTGGAAACAAAGTAAGTTACGTCACAGCTGAGATACAGAGCGGGGAAAGCCCGTCACTGCATCCTGGTCACAACTAGCAACGGGGCAACCATTATCTCCTAAAACACTGGCAGCATGGCACCAGCGAGGGGAAGTGGCTTTGTTCCTTTTAGCAGGGGCTGTGGGAACAATACAAGAAAACGTGGCCTTAGCACTAGCCTGTACACAGGCCCAGGAAGTGAGTCAGCAGTTAGTCATTCAAATAATCCGGGAAGGCATGCAAGGAAATTTGCCTTTGGAAATAAAAAAGTTGCTGTGGGAAAACGTTGCAGGAGGGGAGAGAGAGAGACAATGAATGGCCAGGTGGAAAGTGATAAACTTTACACTATAGAAAAATCAAATTGTCCTACGGGCACAGGCAGTAATTGCACATCCCAGTCTAACTGTTGATGTAGATTCTCTGCAGCATGGGGCACGGCTCACTTACTGATGGGTTCTCTGTACCTTGAAGTCTTTAAACCCTGATTTGAGGACTTCAGTACCTCAGCCATAGGTCAGGGTCTGTTCCGGGAGTGGGTGGCTAAGGTTCTGTGGCCTGCATTGTGCAGGTCAGACTAGCTGATCGTATTGGTCCCGTCGGACCTTAAAGTCTCTGAGGCTATGAACCTGTCTAACAAAAAATGTGCTTATGTCCTCTGCTGCTCCTCACTCCCGGATATCAAAGAAAAACCAACAATGGGAAACCGTTGCCACGTTTCAGCGTGTGGCCTATGAAAACGTGGGATGTGTGTGTGTGAGACGCTCACCATTTACAAGAAAAGAGATGAATGTTTCTATGTTAAAACCAAAGGGACGCAAAGCCGTATGTTTTATATGGTCACTGAACAAAAGTCAGCTGTTGTGTATGCGGGAGAGGGATGTGTTTGTGTTAGGAGTCCTTGTCTGATCGTAGCCGTAGACAATACTGAATTGTATTTTATGACTCATTCAGTTAATAGCTGTTTTGATAATATTCCAAAAGTAAGTTGATTTTGAGCACTATGTACCTGTAGAGATGGTAAACTACACTGACGTTTAAACCACAGCTGTATCGCAGTGTAACACCTGTAACTTTTGGCACGAATATGAGTCTGATGGGGAATGGTTGGTCCATCCTACGGTACAGTGGCATTTGCAATATGCTGCACAGACAGGAGAACAAACACATGTTGCAGTACAACATGATTCACAAAACTCGGCCAAGGGCTGAAAGCTGTTGCGGATGCAGGCCATCACTCTTGGCGGGAAGCACCATTGGGGTGGTTGCCTTCTGCACCTGGTAGGCTAAATGTTCACCCAGCGTGGTGACCCTTGGAATCCAAGTGGCTCTCTTAGTGAGCATAATAGCTTGGCTTGCTGGAGGAAGGGAACGGCCCCGAGAACGCAGGAAGCAGACATAGAAAGTCAGATAAGGCCCTTGCTCGTCACAGCCGGGAGGCAAGTCCGTGCTCAGCCGGTCCGAGTAGTGGGCTTCTCTCATAGTCATGATGCCGTTGGTGAAAGCGTCATTACGGAGGGGCCTGGAAAGTCTGTGGCCTTCTGCTGCAATAAAACCAGCAGCCAGGAGCTAAGCTGCAGAAAGTTTCAGCCTCACGTTCCATCTAGATTACACCAGAACGATGTAACGAGGCTGTGGAGAAGGCACCCGCCCTCCGGGCACCCCCAGCACCACACAAACCCCTCCAGAGGTTGAAGAAAACCTTGTTTGATGGTATTCGGGCTGGCCAGGCCCCACGTAGCAACGGCTGTGATTGTGAAATCGCGCTCTCGTTCTGTATTGGTTTGCCTGCATGGTCCCCACTTCGCTATGGTTTATCTGCCTGGTCTCGCTGGCTCTTTGCCGGTTTCTGGCTGTGGCATAACTAAGTGTGCGATATTTAAATCAACTCCGGTCGTGGGGTACGATTGGGCAAAGAATCGTTGTACAGTCAGTTAGGATGGGTCAGGCAACTGTTTGGTAACACTTTAGTGAAATGATTGGGTGTGATGCAGTGGAGATATTCTTGGGGTTTTCTCTGAGTGCTGTGTGTGAGCCTCAGTTTCCCCATATGCCACTCATGTATGTTGGTGATGGGACCCGGGTGTGTGATCATTGCAGATCACCAGAGGGCGGATGGGCCTTCCCCAGTCCCCATATGCAGACAATGGCAAACCTCTCTGCTCTCCAGGTCAACCAGCTGCACCAGGTTGCAGCAGATGGAGACCAGGAGGGGTGGACGCTGTGCCCGGAAGGTGATAAAGGACTGGGGTAGGGGCAAGGGACAGCTCTGGGGGGGTGGCTGGCTGGAAGGGCCAGTCCCCCCAGCAGGGGGCTCAGGAGCAGGGCCTAAGAACGGGGCTCTGAAGCTCCCTAGTTGGTTGCTGCTATAAAGTCTAATTAAGCTGCTAACGAAGTCTGTCTGCGCCACGATCCTGAGAGCTAGTAAACCCGTCTGACTCTCACGCTGGCTATGAATCGCAAGGCAGGGTGCACGGCCTCTGGGGGTGTGTAGGAGCTCCCCAGGGTCCCATCCAGGGGCACTCATAGGGAGAGCAGAGGGGCTGGACCCTCTGAAGGCAGAGTCAGGAGGCGGCTGCACAGTGTGGAGACCCGAGGGGGCAGCCTCTTTGCACCAAGTCCAGACTGGCTGGGCCCGAGGGGTCCAGCGCCCGGTTCCTGGGGGACGCCATCACACTGGTCAAGATCTAAGCAGGACTCAAAGTTTCACTGCATAAACTGGGGCCCAGGAAGGAAACCAGCTGGGAAAAGGGAAGGAAAGGTCTGAAAGAATCCACCTCTAGGCCACAGCCCCAGATCAGAGCGCGAGAATCCTCTGTCCAGCCGTGGTGCAGCCACCACAACCCAGACGAGACCAGCCTTGCCTGCCCACAGGGAAAGTCCGTCTGCATGAGCACATTTAGCGAGCCCAGCCTTGTTCGCGCAGCGTGCGCGTTCTGCTCGGAACTGCTCATAACCAGAGGACGAGGATGTTACTGGGCAAGGCTCTTTCAGGCTGAAAGGCCCCAGAGAGCTGCAGATCACACCCGGAGCTCAACAACTTGGGAAGGGTGGGGATGCCTAAATTAGCCAGGTTATGCCTTGTGGGGTGGGGTAAAGGTAAAGGTGGGGTGCCCACAGCATGTGGGGAAGAGATGGATGCCAGCAGAGGACAGCTGCTTTTGGGATTTCAGCCAGGCACCCCTCACCCAGGCTGGGGGGTCGCGGCAGCAATCCCCAGCTGTCCGAGTCTGGGCCATGGCGCACTGGGGCTGAAGGCGTCTGGAGCCTGGCTGGGCTGCGGGGCTCATGTTGGATGTCCTGCTTCTCTGAGGAGGGGGCGTCTGACCTGCTGTCATCAGCAAGCCCCCTTGATTCTGAGCACGGGAGGGGGCTGGCCCCAGGGGCCCCACCTCCAGCATCTGTTACAGGCAGTGGGTGGGGGTGGCTGCCCCACAGGGCACCAGGCCCAGGGACGCGGCAGGCCAGGCACGAAGGCCCCCAGTACCCCAGCTAGCTGCCCTAGAGGGGCGCTTTGCTGGCACCTGCCACCAGCCGTTAATGTTCTGTGTGTGTGGTGAGGGCCCAGAGCACACGTGGGGCAGACCCGGGTAGAGGCACAGGAAATGCTAGCCCTGTGGCCCATCCAGCCCAGGGTCCTCTGTCCAGGCCAGAAACCCCATGGCAGGCACATTCCCCACCTCACACGGGGGGAACTTGTGCTGCAAAGTAGGGCACGTCTCTTCTCCTGTGGCTGGAGATGCTGATGCTCCATGTAAACCTCTAGCCCGTGATTGAATCCTAAGCTGCAGGGTGTCTTGTGGCTGAGAGTTCCACAGGCCCTCTCAGTGCCTGTGGTCGGTTTGCAGCCATTCCTCCATGTCAAGGCCAGACAGGGCCATTCTGACCCCCTAGTCAGCTGGCAGCAGAATGTTCTCTTTCATTTCTGGTTTTTGTAGGTGGCGGGTCTGAGCTGCCCTCCCCCGGGCCGTGCCCTTGTGCTCACACCACTGTAAGGAGTTCACAAGCCTCCACCAGGCAGCCCAGGAAAGCACCAGGCTGTTCTTGGGCCCTGGGTTTCTGACAGTCTGGGTCAGATCCAACTCACGGGCCCTGAGTCCAGGCAGCCGGGCTCTGGCTAGCACTGGAGGGTTAGCTGCAGCTAACTCACACAGGCCCAGCATGGTCCTCGGCCAGGGCCAGGCAGCGAGTGCAAGACCCCGCACAATGCTGAGGGTGCCCGGACGCAGCCAGCAGGAGAGGCTCTATTTCTAGCAGCCCCTCAGCATGTCCAGGCAGCAGAGGAAAGGAAATGTACTCTGCACTGAACGGAGACATCGGGAGGGACGAGAAAATTCCCTGCATCAACCACAGCCCCTGGCTAGCCCAGGCCTGGGGATTCTCTGAATAGAGCCAGCCCGTCCTGAGAGGCAGCTGGGGGTTGGTCGCTTCGGACCGACGGGGGCAGGCTGAGAAGAGCCCACGCCAGGTCCGACGGGGACAGGTTGAGACGATGGGGCGCGCTGGCCCAGCCCAGTCGGGCACAGGAAGGCTGACGCTGTTCCCCAAGCAGACGTATCTCCCCAGCCAGGAATTTATTAAAATATAAACACGCTAGCGACAAAGGACGCTCTCGTTTCTAGACACTCTAAACAGCTGGGACAGCCAAGCTGCGGGCCAGACGTGGGGTCACAATACACGACCTGGGGGAGAGGGTCCCCACGATGATTGATGGCCCTGCTCAGACACCACCGGTGACGGCTTGTGCCTGGCCCCACAGCTCTGCCACCCTAGTGTGTGGGTCAGTTCCTCTCACTCTGAGAACCCGGGAATGAGCACGTGGGCAAATGAAGCTGCAGAGATGGAGGCCCAGTGGCCCTCGAGAAACAGCGTGGGCTGGGGCCCAGCCAGGTACCAAGTGGGACTGGTGTGCCTGCGTTGCCAGGGAGCCCGCCCCCAGCCGTGTTTGAGGCCTGGTGGCCCGTGCCTGGACCAGGGCTGCTCTCCTGGCCACGCAGGCAGGACAGAGCCATGGAGAGAGGGAGCCGGGTGGGCAGCTCCCATGGCATGGAGATGGGGCAGCCAAGATGGGGAGCTGCCCCTGGGCACCCAACCGAGGCTCAGGTGCAGAGCAGGCAGCCGCGGGCGAAAGGTCCCAGGGCGAAGGGAGGCCCAGGGCACAGCTGCTGGCAGGTCTCTCCAGAGAGGGGGCAATGGTGGAGGTCAAGGGGTGCAGCCATGGGCCAGCAGGGCCATTCCTCCCTCTCCTGCCTAGGAAACCTGCCCGCCTTCACTCTCCCTGCGCAGGGCCTGGCTCCTGGCTGCCCGGTGAGGGGAGAACGAGAATAATCCCACAGCCACCAGCTCCCCAAGACACGGGTGCCAGCCCCATATGCAGTCACTGCTCTGTGCGACCGAGACCCTCCGCCTCCCCTGGCCTCCCCTACTGGAGAACCCGGGGACACAACCAGGGTGGGAGCCTGGGATCCAGGCAGGGGTTAAAAACCACCCTGTAACTCCAACGCCTGGCACGTATGGGAAGGGGGGGGGAGAACAATCTGTTAACTACAGTCTAACAGCCCCCTCCCTGCAACGAGGGCAGGCCAGCTCCCCTCCCGCCAGTGCCCCAAGGACCGGGCCAGCTCCCCATAGCTCCCCAGATGAGCAGAGAAGCCGAGACTCGGTGCTTTCCAGTAAAAAAAAAAAAAAATAGATAAAAAAAAATCAAAACAGCAAATTGAACAGGAAGGGCTGGCACCTCCCCACGCGTGGGGGGGCACAGTCAACTGGGGGAGGGTGCAGGCGTGGGCACCGCCTGGCACACACACAGCCCCCTGCAGAGCGTCAGCTCCGGCTCCTCTGCCCACGTTGCAGTCCCCGGGCAAGCTGGCGTCAGGCGCTGGGGCCAGCACCCCCCACGGCAGCTCTGGGGCGCTCAGCTCTCAAACCACTTGCTTCTCTTTGCTCCTGGGGTGCCCTGGGGGGTGCCCAGGATTTTCCGCTTGTACTGCTCCACCAGCTGGTCGAAGCGGGCCTCCGCATGGCCCCCTGCCGGCCTTCGCCTCTTCCCCGGCACCTACAAAGGACAGAGAAGACCTGGGCTCAGCACCGCCGCCTGCGGGGAAAACTGAAGAGTCGGCGCGGGGAGCCCCCAGTCTCATGCCTTACAGGGAGCAGGGGGCCCAGTGCTGGGGTGTACCCTGGCTAGCAGCCTGGGGTGCAGGGAACAGCGAGCACTGCAGCGGGTGCCACCTCGGGGAGGCCGTGTCCAGGCCCCCCACCCAGCTGCAGCAGCAGCAGGAAGGTGAGTTACTGAGCACAGCAGAGGGGTCACAGGCGGGCCAAGGGGTGCCCCGTGCACAAAGAGTTCCTGCATCCCCACCCTGGGGCTGTGATGCATGGGGGGCCACAGGGACCAGAACAGTTCAAGGGGCAGGAGAGGAAGGAACCGTGCAGGGACCCGGGGGAGGGAGCAGGCTGAGGGAAGGTTTTGAGGAAGGAGGGCTGGGTCCCTCGGAGATGGAGGTGGCATGCACCACCCAAGGGCAGACGAGAGCTGGCGCTAGGAGAAGGGGGAGGTCAGCAGGAGCTGGGGGGAGATGCAGCCATGCAAGCGCACAGCAAAGGCCAATGAACATCTCTCAGCGCTTGCTGCTATGGGCCACACCCGTGGGGAAGGGGATCTGGGGACGCCCCCTGCGAGTCTCGCGTGGGTCCCGGCCCAGCAGTTCACAGCGATCTGACCGCAGGCGGACACTCCCTCCCCCACATCCTGCTGCCGCAGCCCCCACCAAGACGGACAGGGCCTTGCCCCACGAAGCCCCCTCACCTGTCTGGGTGCCCCGCTCTGCTTCTCCTGCTGCCGTCGCTGGCCGGCCTGGATCTTCGGCTTCTTCGGCGGGGGCGGCTTGCCCTGGTCGCGCTTCCTGGGATGAGAGAGAGCTGAGTGTGAGCGACAGGGCTGGGGCCCGAGGGCACAGCTGCTGGGCAAGCGCCCTGTCCTGGGCTTCGGCGTTCCCACGGGGGCACCCACCATGCCAGGAAGGGAGGAACAGACACCCCTGGCCCCAGGCTGGTGGTGGCCGCGGGCCCGTCTCCTACCTGATCTTGGGCCCCCGGTGAGTTGGCTGCGGCAGAACCTTCCTGCGCGTCCTCCCGTCTGGCAGCTCCACACGCTCCACCTCCGCCTTGGTCTGGAACCCGGACCAGCGGGTGCCGGCCCCCCGCCCCTGGGGGCCCTGCTTCCCGGGGCTCTTCTGCCCCTTGGGCTCCACGGCGTCTTTCTGCCCCTTCGAACCCTGCTGCCTCCTGGGGCCGCGGGGGCCCTTCTTCCCTTTGGGGCCTGTGGGCGTCTCCGTAGTCCCAGCCCCCTGGGGAGGTCCTTGCCCCTCTGCCGCTTGCTTCTGCCTCAGCTTTTGCTGCAGAAAACGGAAGGGCATTGCCCCGGCCCTGCTGTACCCAAGGAGCCCTCGGCACGCGGGGCTCAAGCGGGGGAGCCCCGGCAGTGTGGAATCCCGGCCCAGTTGGGTCTCCTGTCCCAGCACCGCCACGACCAGCTGCTTCAGGGGGCACCAAGAGCCCCAATCCTCCCCCCGAGCTGCACGCCTGGCAGCCGCCACCAAAGCAGCAAACACTGCTCACGTCAGGACAGGCCCCGAGCTGGACGGGGCTGCTCCCCACATGCTGCGTCCAGGGGGCTTTGTACAAACCCTCGAAGCAGGAAACGGGCCTGCTCCTTTCACAATTGCAGCGAGCCCCCCGCCAGGTGCTGCCCTCTCTCTTCGCACCCCCTCGCTGTCCTCTCCCCAGCAGGAATCGGCTGAGCCCCCGGGCGCAGCTAGCTGCACTTCACAGGTGACAGACCCAGCGTGGACTCCATGGGGCAGGGGAAGAGCCCCAGCGAGCCGGGTGGGAGGAGACGCGACACCTACCAGGCTGCGCTGGGCCCGCTGCTGCTTCAGCTTCAGCTTCCTGCTGTCCTCCAGCGAGAACTCCACGATGGGTCTCTGTGGGGCACAGGGGGCAGGTCAGAGCCCCTGGCCATGGAGCTGGCACCAGCCCCCAGTCGTCGCACAGGGACTGTTCCTGGCCACGGAGTGTCCCCTGCTCCACACCCAGGACACCCCCCCACAAGACAAGATCCCACTGCCCCACACCCAGCATTCCCCCCCCGGCCAGTCAGGACCCCCTACCCCACACCCAGTGCAGGTTCCTCACCCCCCCTACTCAGCGCAGGCTCCCCGGAGATACGGGGTGGGGGGCACACCACGAAGCAGAGATCCCCCGGCGCTCCCCAGGTGACGGTCCAGAATCTCCCCAGCCCAGGGGCCTGGCGCGCCCCCCCGCAAAGTTGTGCTGTGCACAGCCACAGGGGGTGCCAAAAGCGAGGGAAGAGGCCCGTTTCCTGCCACAGCGCCAGGGTTGCCAGGGAGAGAGACCCCCAGGGCCCGGCAGGCGCTCAGCTCTACGGATGCAGGGAATCCAGCAGCCAGGGACCCCCAGCCGCAGGGCGTGGCACCCACCTTTTGCGGCCCGAAGAGCTGCGGGTTGTTGTTGGTGTGGCGCAGGGCGGCCAGCGCATGCTCATGTTCCTCGAAGTCCACAAAAGCGTAGCCCAGAGACTGGCCCCGGCCCTTCCCCGCCGGCGCCGTCAGGTTCCTCATCACCCGGCACTGCGGAGATGGGAGGAGCTATTGGGAGCCCCCGCAGCACGCCGCCCCCCCAGGGCACTGGGGGCAGCATGGGACAGGGGAGCCCCCCGCACTGGGGCCCTTCGAGCAGCCCCACTCCAGCAGACACCCCCCAGCTGCCCCTCCTCAGCTGAGCGGGAGGCCGGGAGCACGTCACCTTGCACAGCGCTCTGCTCAGCTGCAGCACTGCCACCCCCAGGGGCGCCCCCGAGCCTCATCCACACAGGAGCGTTGCCCTGGTGCCACTTCCCGTCTCCTGGCACCAACCGCCCCATGCCCATTTCCCTCTGCACCGCCTCCACGGCCACGGTGCTGCTCCTCTGGGCGCGCCGCCGGGGCAAGTGCAGGGGCTGGCATGGCCGAGCCCAGGCCAACGCCCTCCCCGCGCTACCCCCCACCACAGCCATGCACACCTGGACCACTCGCTCCGCTGCACGGGGGCGGCTGAGCCAGAAGCAACCTGCCCGAGTCAGCGCCGCCGCGAGATGCCCACGGGTGCGTCTGCGCCAACATCACAACCCACGCGCCAGCGGCTGGGACCAGCGCACACAGCGCAGGGCCTTGAACCAGTCGGTCCCTCCCCATAAACTGCACCAGGGCCCTGCCCAGTGCAGACGTGGGCTCAGCGGGCAGCTAAGTGCAGCTCCCCCAGTGAACACCTGGTCTCACCAGCGAGGCTCCTGGCAGACAGAGGGCTCCCAGCCAGCCCTGGAAGGTGAAGGGCAGTGAGAGGGCAGGGGAATGGGGACAGATCCCCCGCCCCACCCTACTGCACGGTACGCTCCCCCCAGCTCAGAAGCCAGGCCAGCCGGATCCCCGCCCTGCAGCGAGGGACTCACCTCCTTGATGCGCACGCCCTGTCCCCCGCCAGCCGCACGCTGCATCAGCTGCCGGAGCTGCTGGTCGCCCACGGCCTTGGGCAGGTTGTGGATGCAGAGCCGCGTGCGGGACACAAAGATGTTCTGGTCTTTCAGCTTCTGGCACTTCAGCTCCTCAAACTGGGAGGCGGAAGGTGCGGGGAGGGGGTTACTGCCTGGGGGGCCAGCACAGCGCCCCCCACTGTGGCCCCAGAGCCCTGCCCTCCCCTGGCAGGTGCTGCAGCCACAGCGGATGCTGCCATCAGGAAAGGGAGCCATGGGATCAGCCCGACAGGGGCGGGCTGCGTCAGACCCAAGGCCCAGCGGCACCCGGGACAGGAGGTGATGTTGCTGGGCACGCCCCAGAGCGGCTGTGTGCCGCAGCCCAGCCAGGCCCATCGTGCCCACACGACTGCAGCGCATTGCCTCTGAGACCCCGTTGGCCCACCGCCCCAGCCCCACGCAGGCCGCACAAGGGGGGGGTGCGCGGCGGTGCGTGCGCGCCCTGTGTCAGCATACCCGGCAGCTCTCACCAAGCGAAGCTCAGGAGCTGGCAGCCCGCCCACGGCCCTGCCCACTCACCCGTGCTCTCTTGGCCAGGTCTGCGGCGCTCACGCCCTGAGCGGCCTGGGTGCCGGCCCGGATCACTGCGAGGAGAGGGAGAGCTGTTAGGGCCACCCCACAGACTGCCCCACGGCAAGGCTGGTGGGGCCCAGCGGGGAGCCATGGGGAAAGGAGCAGCGGGGATGGGGGACAGACTCCTGCCAGCTTGGGGCGGGGCAGAAACCTCCCCAAAACCACAGTCCTGCTCCTAGCAACAGCCTGTCCAGCTGCCCTGGGCATTCTCCACCCCAGCTAGCGGCGCCTCCTCTGATCCCCACGAGGTTTCCGGCGTCCTGGCACCGGGCTCGTCGCCAGACCCACCAGGATCCCTCGGCGTGAGACCAAATGTGCAGCTGACCTGGGGCGAGTGGACTGGGGGCACGTGAATATTGCTGTGAGCGTTGGTGCACGGGGCCATCTGTCACGCAGTCCAGCTTGCCTGGGTGGCAGACAGACTGAAGGGCCCCAGGGGACTGTCTGCGATGCCGCGCTTAGACTGTTCTAGCGCTTGGAGAAGTGACACTTGTTACTGGGTCGGTGAAACCGGATTACAGAACACACCACCAGTTCAGGGCGCCGGCCCTGCTTCTGACTGTCTGCCCTGAGGCTGGCACTCCCAGGCGAGTGCTGCTCCAGACCACGTGACAACCTCAATTAGTCCAAAGTGCTGCAGGAAGTGGCCCTGGCTGGAGAGGGCGCTGGGGGGTGGAGTATAGGGCCAGGCATCCCCAGTGGGGTGGCGTGTGTGTGCACAATTGGGGATCGAGGGTGCTGGGCAGGGAGGGTCAGACAGCCTGGGAAGAGAGCCAGGGACCCTCAGTAGAGGGGTAGGAATGCGGAGGGGTCCCGGGGTTTCCCAGGGAGACCAGCAGCAGAGGGGGAGCTATGGGGAGAAGGGATCTGCCTGGCAGCGCTGCCTACAGCCCCGGAGCCAGGGTCACTCACAGCCTTCCCGAGCCAGGTACAGGTTGCGGGTGCCCGTCAGCTTCTTCACCTTCTGGCCTCGCAGCTTCTGGGCCTCGTCGCGGCTCACGGCCAGGGCCAGGAGGAGCCGGCGCCCGCTCAGCCACAGCCCCCCGCCCTGAGAGGGAGCCAGACAGTGAACAAGATGCTGGGGGTGCAGCAGCCTGGCCTCAGCCCCCAGGCAGCCAGGGAGGAGAGAAGTCTGTGTGTCGTCCGTCGTCCCCCCCACCGAGGATGCACCGAGGGGCATTTAGACCCCACACACACATACTGATGACGCCCGGGGGGGAGGGCAGGCATGCCTGGCCCTCCCACCCAGCTATCTCAGATGTCCACCAGCTGGCATGCCAACGAGCTCGCTGACCCTGCACGCAGAGCCCAGCTGGCCCCGGTGCAGGCCCAAAGCTTGATTCTGTTATACTGATTCTATGTGAAACAGCCTTGTTCTTTGGGTACGTGACCAACCACCACAGCAGTTTCTGTGAGGCTTTGCATTTTGGGTATGTAGCGTGATCTGTTCACTACTGATAAGTTGTCCAAAATTAACATCTGGTCCTTGATTATCCTGTTTGTAAAATTACCGAAGATCATTCTGTCAATGTGTTGCTATTGTTGAAGTACACACGTTTTAAAATCACGGCTTAAAGTAACATCAGCAAATGCTCTAGAATAAAAACATTCAGTGTTAAATGAGGATGTTTTGTAATAATACTGAATGTTTTAAATAAAAAAAATGTTATTGTTTCTGAAGGACGCTTGTGTCTTCCAGTTACAAGTTTTAAGTAAATGCTAACACATTAAAATATGCATATATAAAACCAGAAAGTAATGGAAAAAGGTGCCAGCCTCAATGTTCAAGGGAGTAAAAATAACTTTTACAACCCAGACGGCCGAAGACTGCTCACCCTGATGAGCTTGGGATCCACCTCAAAAAACAAAATAAACTATAAAAAACAACAACGGTCATGCTTGCAAAACTTGGGTGATTGATACTCACACCAGGACGCAGATGCAGCATGATGAAACAAAACCCATAAAGTGGCAAAAAAACTTACCCCTATAAAAAAACCCAAACATCCTCCAGGAACATCTGTGCACACCAGCAGATCCCTGCTCCCTCCCTCGTGCTTAGCCACCTAGTCAGTGTACTAACACGAGCAACTGAGGCTGGTAATTATACTCTGTCTTTGTAGAACTGTGTACGTGTGTGTTCGCGCGTGCGCGTGAATCTGGTGTGCACACCATTAAAGAAAGGTGCCTTGTTTTGAAAAATTGCCACAGGCAGGGCGTTGTAGCTGCACCAATATTTGCAGTCACCACAGGAAGGAACTCGTACTACATGACGGTCGCTGCCACTTGCACGTTAGGAGCTCGCACTGCATGTGGAGTGTGTGAACCTACGCGGCCAGCATGTCAGGAGTTCGCACTCCGTGCTGTTTACACATTGAAACCTGGGGAATCTGTGCAGGAAAATTTTTCTTGACAAAAATTGTGTGCACGCAGAGGGTTTCCCTGTGATATGCCCCCCCTTTCTTTTGCTATCTCCCTGGTATAGGAGCTTGTATTGTATCAGAGCTTTGGAAAATACAAAAACATTAAAAATAAAATTGAAAGGGAAAATCAAGCTGTGCAGGGATAGTAAAAAGCCTGACTCTGGAGCAGGGCAGAGCACTTGCTAATCATGGCCACTGTGAATCCCAAATTAAACTGTTAAAGAATGTTGTTGCTGTTAGCCTATACCATAAAACGATTTTACAAGGCTAACTGGTGGCTCCCCCCTCCCCACACACACGTGCACTTCTGTTTTTCTAAGATTTTAATAAAAGAACTTTTAGATACACTTTAAATGTTAAGTTATAGCAGCCAAAAGTAATATAAGAAAGTTTAAATGTAGTAAATAAAAAGCAAAAGTAAGTAACTTTAAAAAACAATTAGCCTTATAAAATCATTTTAAAGTACAGGCTAACAGCAACAACATTCTTCAACAGTTTAATTAGGAATTCACAACGACTATGTTTGGCAGGTGCTCTGCCCTGCTCCAGGGTCAGGCTTTTTACTGTCCCCTGTACAGCTTTTCCTTTCAATTTTATTTTTAAACTGATTTTTTTTATTAATGTTTTTGTATTTGCCAAAGCTCTGGTACCGTACAAGCGCCTATAGCAAGGAGATAGCAAAAGAAAGGGGGGTATGTCACAGGGAAACCCTCTGCGTGCACACAATTTTTGTCAAGAAAAATTTTCCTGCACAGATTCCCCGAGTTTAAAAAGCACACAATGCAAACTCCTGATGTGCTAGCAGCATAGGTTCACACACTCCACACACAGTGCGAGCTCCTAACGTTGCATGGCAGCAATCGTCAGTAGTACGAGCTCCTTCCTGTGGTGACTGCAAATATTGGCGCAGCTACGGTGCCCTGCCCATGGCAATTTTTTAAAACACGGCAGCTTTTTCTAATGGTGTGCAGACCAAATTCGCAATAACTAAAATGTACGCCAATATTCAGTTACTAAAAGCGCACCATCCAAATCTCCCAATCTAATAAAAGTATATTAAAAATTGCCACAACTAAAAAAGAATCACAGCATATCACTACTGTAATATTTTCACATTCGTCTCCTACAACTAAAAGCAAACTGTCTAGTGCTTTCCAGCCATTATTAATTGGACTCGTTCTCAATTGTATTTTTAATTAGCATATGCACCGGCTCACCTCGCTGTCGTCCTGCGCAGCCTCCAGGCACTTCTGGGCAGCTTCCTGCATGGTGAACTGGGCGAAGGCGCAGCCTGGAAAGAGATGCGGGGGTTGAGGTCCCGGCTGCTCGCAAACCGGGTGCAGGATAGCGCCAGGCACAGCCCGTCTCCACTGGGCCTCTGCGGAGTGAACTACGAGTCCCACTCCCCCCGGCACTGTGCCCCCCACTTCCCAGCATGTGGCCCCCTAGCCCCACCCCCTGGCACTGCGCAGCCCCTGCTCCCCAATACCTGCGCTGCCCCAGCCTCACACGCTGGCTCCCCCACATCTGGGGGCTGGGGCACGTGCAGGCCAGCAGGGACATGGCTGCAGCAGAAGGGGGCCGAGCAGCTACCCTGGCCGGGGCACTGGAGCATCTAAGTGCAGTTAGTGCACGGCTGGGCACGGGCAGCCCACACACACCCAGCGGCCGGGTGTTGGTTCCTGGGGTCAGCTCCAGGCTGCTCCACTTTGCTGTGGGGTTGAGGGGCCGGAGCAAGCACTACAAAAGGAGGGCACAGCCCGAGAGGGCGTTACCTCGGGAGTGCTCGGTGTCCGGGTGCAGGACAATGCGGACATACTTGAGGTCCCCAAACTGCTCCAGCCTCTCACCCAGCTCCTCCTCCTCCGCGTCGAAGGGCAGGTTCCTGAGAGGAACACAAGCCTGTCAGACCCCCTGCCGCGGCCCAACGCCCTGCCAGCAGCCTCAGACTGGAGAGAGGCCCCACCCTCTGCCAGGGGCTCTCCAGGCAGGGAAGGTGAGCTCCCCGCAAGGAGCGAGGAGATACTGACTGTCCTCCAACAGCAGGGCGTAGGGTGCAGGGAAGGAATCCCACGTCACTGAGGGGGGCGCAGCAGAGGGGGAGATGGGTCCCCCGGCTCAGAGGGGGCATGGTGGGGGGGAGGCCCCTCTCATTACCTATGGATGCTCCACAGCACCAGACAGATGCTTAGTGGTTCCCCCAAGAGCTGGCAGCTTGCAGGACTTCGACGGGGAGAAGCCATTCGTGCAGGGACCGTCTCTCAAGACGGCGCCTGAGAGGACTGGGTAGAGCTCGTGAGAACAGCCCTGCACTGTGCTGCTCCCCCACACGCCCCCCGGGTTAGCAGCTGTTCGCCCAGCCACGGCTCCGCATGCTCCTCGCTTCCACCAAGGGGCCAAAGGAAGGCACGGCAGGGTGAGCATCCCGTCGCACCAGGGGGTCATGAGAATGGCCACCACAGGGGAAGAAATGGCGCTGGCTGGGGAGAATTTCCCCCCGGGCAGGGCAACCCAGGACTGGTGCTGCAGGGCCAGGGAGACAACACGGGGTGCCCCCCAACACACTAAGGAGCAGGAGGTCTGCAGGACGATCCGTCAGCCAAGGCCATGGGTAAAGCAGACTGTACAGGCCGAGGAAGCGGAGCTGTGCGAGGCGCACCCGCTACTTTGCCAACACTTCCCGCCCCTCCCAAGCCTGTGGCCAAGCGCTCAGCTATTCCCTGGGGAACAGCACAACCCCAAAGCTAAGCGGTGCCCACCTCGTCTCTCCACCCCTTCCCCCCCAACACTTCCCAGCAGCAGGCAGCTTTCCCTGCCTCTCAGAGCCCTGTGTGCCCCACCCAGGTTTCCGGCAGGCAGTGGTGGGGCCCCGGGTGCCAGGCCAGGCTCACTCACACACCTGATAAAGACAGTCTTCCCCTCAGCAACGTCAGACGGTAGCTTCGGGCCCTTCTTCTTCTTGGCCACGTCAGTATCTGGAACAAAGCCAGGCAGTGCTGGGCATGGTGCGGGAGGGGCACCCAGGGACAGCCACATCTCCCCACCCCCATGGCAAACCCACCAGCCATGCGGTCAGCTTCCCGGGACACACCCATGGCTGCGGAGCCTTTCCCCTTGTGACCTTGGCACTGGGTCCCAGACTGGGCGGGGGACGGGCTGCGCTCTCCGATGCCCCCTGGGAATTGTGTGCTTAAAGCCTTGCAGGAGGGGACGTGGCCGGGACAAGTTCCATTCAGGCAGAGGGTACCAGGCGCTTGTCACTCTATCACTGGTGGCTTATCTACACACCAAGCCACCGGCTAACCCTGGCTGCGAAACCGACACGAGAGCGTGAAATGGAGTGGACGGCCTGAACTGCAGGGTGGGTCCAGTTCATGACGGTTCATGACACACGATTGGGCTGGCATATAGCGAAGGCAGCCTCGGGATCCTTTCCCTAGAGAAGCTAGCAGCGTGTTTTGTCTCATCAGACGAGGCTCACAGCCAGGCCTGGCAGAACCATGCTGGACAGACGTTGGGGTCCAGGCTCTTGAACACGCAGGATGGTTTGATGCGACATGTAACCGTCCCTTTCCACGTTCCCACCTGCTGCCGCTTTGACCCTCTCCCCTTTGCTGGTTTCGCCCTAGTCCCAGTGAAGCGCTGTCTGTGCCGCAGCACAGCGGCCTGAAAAGATGTGGTGACACCACGCAGACCTGTCCCCTGGGGAGCAGCAGATCTGCGGAACCCACAAGGGCCGGGTGCTCCAGGGACTCGCCCATCGCTAAGCCGCGGAGGGACCGTGAGGCCCAGCGGGGACAGCTTGTGCTGCCCACGGTCAGCAGAGTCGGGGAGCTGACCCCCGGCAGGCCCGGATAAGGGCAGGGGTAGCAAGGTGCCTCCCAGGCCTGGTGTCCCCAGGACAGCTCAGAGTCCCAGTCCCACCCAGGCTTGCCTACAGGAGCCCAGTTCAACGCTGGCCAGGCTCCTCAGGAGGGACGGTAGCTGCCATGCTGCAGCTGCTCCGTGACATGCCCCACGGAGTCCCCTGCATCGGGCACTGGCTGGGGACCCTGTATTCCTTTACCCCTCTGAGCGTGTTCCTGAGCTGCTATGCCCCCACTGGCGAGGGGAACCAGGCCCCTTGCTAGCTGGGGTGAATCCTGGAGCGTGGGGCCCAGCCACGGTGCCGGCACAGAGGGCCCGGGTGGGCAACGAGGTGGCCGCACCCAGAAGATCCCAGCTCCTATGTCCTCGGCCTGCCGCCAGGCTGATTCCGAGCAAAGCACCTCGATGTAATGGAACAAACCTTCGTCATCCTCATCGGAGCCAGGGGCGCTCTCATCGGAGCCAGGGGCGCTCTCATCGGAGCCCTCAGGCTCTTTCATCTCCTCCTCGCTCCCATCCTCGGCCTCGTCTGTAGCTTCGCCAGCCTCCTCCTCCTCTGTGCTAACTGCACGGGCAGCAGCTGGGCCCTTCCCGGGCCTGCAATAGTGAGAGCCAGGATCTGAGCTGCCCCTGCAAGACCCTGGAGAGCAGGGCTGGGTGCCAGGGGGGCACCTGACCCCAGCCGGAAAGGATCAGAGCTGGGAGGGCAGGACAGGCAGCCGGGGAGAGCTGACGAACACCCTGGGGTGGGGCCTGGGGTCCAAGAGGTGCAGCTGCTGCTAGTTCAGCATCCAGGATCCTGCGAGGAGGCAGGCCAAGGTGGCAAAGCCCCATGCACAGAATGGGGGTGAGGAACAATCACGGGCCCATAGGGCTATATGGGACCACAGAGGCCAGCTAGTCGAACCCTGGCCAAGTGGCAGGATTGCTTGTGTCTAAACCATCCAGGACAGATGGCTGGCCAGCCTCCTCTCGAAAACCTCCCATGAAGGAGCTTCCAGCAACAGCGGGAACACAGCCAGCCCCACGGGGAGAGCCAGGCCCTGCCAGGGCTGCGGGGCACACGGCCAGCATCACAGAGACCAAGGGCCTCCGTCAAAGAGCTTACAGGGAGATGTGATAAGTGGGGTCAGAGGGAGAGTGGGGGTGACCAGAGCAAGCGAGCGAGCCCCCAGGAGCTCTGCAAACCATCAGGGTCTGGCGTCCAGGGCAGCCTCGCTGCAGCTGCCAACGGGGACTCACCTATAGTGTCCCAAAGCCACCCTGCAGCCAGTGGCTCCCAGAGCTGTGCTGCGCCGGGCCACGCTGCCCAGGGCCACGTGGCGGTGTGGTGTCAGCACTGACGGGATGTCCCGGAGAGACACCCTCAAACCCCAGCCAGCTCTGCCACCCGCAGCACAGGAGCAGGCCCATCGCTCACTCACCGTCCCCGCAGCCGAGAGTCAGACAGCTCATCCGATCCTAGCGCTTCACCTTCCTCTTCCTCTTCCTCCTCGCTGGCGCCCTCTGAGCCCCCGTCCTGCTGTCGGACTTGGCTGGGTTTCTCCTCCCTGACCGCTGGGTGAGAATCGCCAAGGGAGATGAGCCAGTGCCACACGGGGGGGAGAGACAACACACCACAGCCCCCACCCCTGCCGCACGGGTTTCATTGCGCTCATTTCCCCTCAGGAAAGCTGCTACGACTAAAAAGCACAGAACAAGAGCCATGTGTGGTGCAGGGCTGAAACCCAGCCAGGAACGAGACAGGTCCTTCTCCATGTGACCCAGCCTCACGCGCGCTGTGGGACGCACCACATGTGGCATAGATGGGGAAGGCGCCCTTTGTTACTGTGAGAAACTGAGGCAGGGTTACACAGAGTCTAAGTGACAGAGATGGGAACACTCCCCGCCAGTGCACTAACCACTGGGCCACCCTCTTCCCGAAACGCGGACCATGGCAGCCCACAAGTGCCGGGCCCTGTCCCGGAATGCATGGCAAGTGTCATTCAGCTCACACGTGGTGTGGGGTTGGCGGAGAACCCAGCTATTTGGGCTCAGGACCTGCAGGGGTGTTTCGGAGGCAATCCGGTGCACAGCACTAGGCAGCCCTGTTACCATCAGGCACTCAGTCCCGTGGGCCCCGACTGGCACCCAGTCACGTGCCCATGACCACCCAGCTCCCCTGCCTGACACACGTAGGTAACCACCCAGAAGCACCCCCAGCCACAGCTGCATCACGCAGCAGGGAGTTCCACAGCCCTGTGAAAAGCAGCTGCCATGAGATCTGCCCATCGCAGCTACGCTGCCGCCACCCCGAAGGCCGCGGGTCACTCACCGGAGGGAGGTCCTGCCTGCGTGGCTCGGTACTTATCCTTGGCCACCGCCCAGTCCACGGCCACCGTGCGCTCTGCGGGCAACAAGGAGAGCTGCTGGGACAGGCTAGCCCAGCCAGAGGGTTTGGAGGGCAGTGAGACCCAAGCCCAGAGGACAGTCGCGCTTTCCCCCGCCAGAGCCAAGTGCGCAGGACATGCCCACTGAACCAAGCCATGGCTCCAGGGCAGGGAGCAGGGTGGCAGTTCCACAAAGCCTGGGCTTTCTTTCAGGGCCAACAAAGCTTGGCCTTGCAGCATTAGCGGCAGCCCACACCAGATTTTGCAGCGGGAGAAACCACAGGCTCCTTCCACGCAGCCCCAAAGCCCGAGATTGGCTCTAGCGGCATCAGGTGACCAGCTCTTGCCCTGGGAGGGTCTCCGTGTGACTGGCAGGGCAGGCTGGGGATGCGGGGATGCTCACCTTTGATTTCCTTCATGTTCATTCCTTTCAGGGCCTTTCCCGCTTGCAGGATGTTCTTGAACTGAACGAAGGCAAAGCCCCGCATCTTCCCGTCTGCAAGAGACCAGGGTGCAAGGCTCACAGAGTGTTGGGACCCGCTTCCCAGGCCTAGGAGGGTGGGGAGCCCTGGGCTCGTCTATCCACTCCAGGACATGCTTGGGGTGGAAGGGTTTGGGGTACCCCAAAAGTTCAGTCTGCTTCAGGACTAAGCCCCAGGACTGCTGGGGGGCATAGCCAGCCGCCAGCTAGCAGCCCTCAACCCAGCATGCTCCAGCCCCATCAGCCTCCATTCTTGCTTCTTGTTTAGCACATGCAATGATCCCCCCTCCAGAGAGGTGGTAAAAATGCTGCCGCCTGGGACACAGCCCCGGACCAACCAGAGCACCAGAGAACAACCCTCACCAAGCCACGGATGACACAGGAGCTAACAAGAGGCAGTATGGTCCAGTGGCCAGGCAGAATTTGAGAACTGGAGTCTATTCCTGCTGCCTCACTGTGACCCAGAGTGAGGCACTGCCCGCCCCCGAGCCACACTCCCCATCTACAGCATTAGAATGGGCTTTAACAACAGGCCTCACATCTAAGGCACCAACGGCCAGGATGGGCACAGGCACCTCAGACATTAGACACCAAAACGAATGACCTGAGCCCCCAGCAAAGTCAGCTTGGCCAATCTCCCTGCGCGGAGCATGTGGCTCCCCCATCACTGGCAGCCGGCAAAGTCTTACCTGGCTTCCTGGGGATGTTCACCTCTAGGACAGCTCCAAAGGGAGAGAACAGAGCTCTCAGGTCATCCTCTGTGCACTGGGGAGAATGGGGGGAGTGTCAGACTGATGAGGAAGTAGGAACCAAGCAGCTGAAGGCCCCACCCCAAACAGTGGCAGGTCACTGAGCAAGGAGGGGCTAAAAGCAGGGAAACACCCCCTCCGGCCAGGTAGATAAAGCCTCTGAGCTCACCATGCACAGTGCTCACAGAGGCCAGCCTAGACCCCTCACTCCACAGAGTGATAGGCTGGGAGGGGAGGGCTGGAGAGCACTTTGGGAGCCCCCTAAGAAGGGGCAGTGTCTTTGGTACCCACGAATGTCTGCTGGGCTCTGTCAGTAGAAAGGCAGCTATGGTGCCAGATTACAAACCTCAGAATCCCTCCATAAGTGACTCCCATCATACGCTACTCGTTGCACCTTCCCCCTCATTTCATGGCTCCGCTGTAGCTACGTGCCAGACGCAGACAGCACCAGGGCTGCTGCAAGTCCAAGAACGAGCCCCAGGCTGTGATCTCAGCTCGCAGTCAGCTAGCACGCCACAGGGCAGGTGACCATGCTCGCCGCTCTTACCTTAAAGCTCAGGTTGCGGATGATCAGCCTCGCTTTCTTCGGGGCACCTTTCGGCTTCTTCGGCTTCTGGTCTCCTGGAGTGGTTTCTGGGGCATCTAATGAACAGAGAGCAGTGCAAGTGAGCGAACAGAGCCAGATGCTGCAGGGCCAGCCTGCAACGGGGCTGCGCGGCCCATGGCTCCCTGCACCCACCTGTATCTGGAGACACAAACTATAGAGGCCAGGGCAGTCTCTAGACAGAGCAAGTTGTCCTGATCAACATCCACCCCACTCCCCTCATGGGCTTTGGACACCCCAGCCACACACGCATATCACGTACGGACATGGGACGAGGCGTGTCTTCTCCAGCTGCGCTATTTCACTCTGGCCTGTCTTGGCTGGTCTGCGCGGTGTGGGGCTTGCAGAGAAGCTCACCGCAGACAGGTGTCCACATCACAAAGAACACCAGCACAAGGGGGACTAAGTGGCCCTGGCTGGGCTGTGGAGATTGGGCCCCCTCTCCCTTGCAGAGGCACTCCCTCCATAGCAGAGCTGATGCACACCAGGGAGTGGAGGGTCTGGGGACGCAGCTGCTGCTTGAAGCACCCCTGCACTGCACTGAGGGCAAAGGGAAGATTCTGTCTCCAGCACCGTGAAGCCAGCATCCACCCCGACAGGTGCCACGTTCCCAGAAGGCTGTTTGCTTTGCAACACAGCCTGGGTTCTGTGCTGCCAACACAACTACAGAACCGGGCCATTCCCAGCTCACCTGGCGGTTGCTGCTTCTTCTTCTCCCTCAGCTTCCTCTTAGCAACCGTCACCTTGATCTTGTGGCCTTCGAAGGTGGTGACCTCCCGCAGGGCTCGTTGGGCATCCTCCAACAGGGAGAAGGTGACATAGCCAAACCCACGGCAGGTCTCGCTGCCTGCAAGAGAAGGGCACCGTGACCGGCGACCCATGGGACAGCCCCTTGGCACCCCCCAGACACCAGGCTCTGCAAGGGCCCATGGGGGATGACGTAAGGCTCGGTGTGTTCTAGGGCATCAGGCCTCACAGCTGGGTGGCCCCTTTGCAACAAATGACAAAGCTGCTAAAGCCCTTTGAACCCCCCAGCTCCACCCTTCAAGGCTGCCCAGTTGCCACAGAGGGCGAGAAGGCGGGACGAGAGGAGGGTCTCTCCCAGGCCAAGGGCCCACTCCTCAAATAACTTGCAAGGCTCCGGAAGCGATGATGCCCCTCTGCTCGGCGCTGGTGAGGCCGCGCGTGGAGCCTTGTGCCCAGTTCTGGGCCCCGGCAGGAAGGACGTGGAGCAGCTGGAGAGTCCAGCGCAGGGCGACAGAAACGAGGGGGCCGGAGCGCGAGACGTACGGGAGCGTGGGGGGG
>ML675616.1:180245-193258 GCA_007922155.1 Mesoclemmys tuberculata | reverse complement strand
CCGGGCGGCGCCAGCCACCAGCAGCAGCAGGTTGAGGGCCACAAGGAAGGTGCTGCCGGCCGGGCAGCGGAAGGGGAGGAAGGCCAGGCTCAGGAGGGAGAGCAGGACCAGCAGGCAGAATAGGGAGCCAGCCCCGTACACGTGGGCGTCCCAGGCCACGCCCCAGTCGGCCATGGCCGTGTTCCAGTCCGCATGCAGCGTGACGAAGAGGGGCGGAGAGGGCAGCAGGTGGGGCACCGGGGGGGCCTCGGGCTCAGGGCTGGGGGAGCCGCATTCCTCTGGCTTCTCCGGCGTGCACCTGGGCCAGGCGGCCAGAGCCCCCTCGCTGCTAGCAGAGGAGCCGTGCCAGCCAGGGACCGGGCCTGGGGACAAAGGAGATGGAGAGGCCATTAGCAGGGGGTGGAGGCAGACCCAGCGCCGGAGCACCAGCTCTGGCAGGGAACGCAGATCTTCGTGGCCAGCTGGCGTCGTGGTGATGCCCACGAAGCCCACCCCATCCCGCCTCGCTGGGCCAGGGCGAGGGAACAAGCCTGTCACACAGTCCCGGTGACCCACGGAGCTGGAGAGCTCCCAGGCTTGGGCACGGGTCAGGGCAAGGAAAGACAATGGAAACAGCCCTGCCTGGGCACTCTGCCCCCCGCCCCCCACAGAGCACGTCTGGGCCCCAGACCACGCACCAGCCTCGTACACGCACGCACAGAGCACGCCCCGGCCCCAGAACACCTGTGCACACACATGGAGCACGTACCTACTCCAAAGGGTGCACGCACACTGAGCACGCCCCGGCCCCCAGGCGTGAGCTCTCCCACACAGAGAGCACACCTGCATCCCAGTGCTCACACGCGCACACACGTACCACTGCACGCACACACCCTCACTTGAGACGCTCCCCAAGTACACGTGCAGATACCTGTGTACTCGTGCCGGGGCCCACGGGGCAGGGTGGGGGGTGTGGAAACACCGAGATGCCTCAGAGTGAAAAGGGCCCAGATCAGAGCAGGACACAGCTGCGGCTGCATTCGGGCGCTCAGGACGGGCTGCACGAACACATGCCCTGCAGAAGCGTACACACAAACACCCCCCCAGCACACATGGACATGCACGCATCCCTGAGGCTGGAACCGCCGGCAGCTGGAAAGCAGACACCCAGGGACTCTGGTCTGGAGATAAAACATGAAAGCAAACAACCACTAATCCGGGGGCTCTGGGGCCAGAGCAACAGCTCCATAGCTGCTGGGAGAACGTGCGTGGCTGCAAGCCGCTTGTGGGGAACCAGCTGCCTGAGCTTCCCAAGAGCTTGGGGGGCAAAAGGGGCACCAGTGCCGACTGCCAGCGGGGCACTGTGCCAGCCGCCTCTCCAACCCAGCAGGGACCGAGGCCCACAAAGCACGGGGTGGCACATGGGGCTGGAAGGGGCCCCCCAGACAGCCGCATGGTGGGACCCACGGTGCAGTGAGAGCGAGGGCTCCTCATTAAAGGATCACAGCTCTGCACTCACACGTCCCTGCCTGAAGGACAGTTGGATGCCCCCTTCTCCCTGCCGGGAGAGCGCAGTGCGCAGACCAGGGGGCTGAGACGGGGAGGGCAGACAAGCAGCATCGGTCTGGGCTGGGCACAGCCAGACCGCCCAGGCAAACGCAGGGTGCGGGGGTGCAGAGATCCAGGGACACATCCCAGGGGCTTCTCCCTGCACCTGAGGGGGCTGAGAAAGACCTCTGCTTTGGAGCAAGCAGCACCGCTGGCCGTGGCCGTGGGGGAAGGGAGGCTGGTGGGGCTGGGCTGGGGCCATCTCTCCCGCTGTTTGCAGTGTCACCAGGGCCTTCTGCAAACACAGTGGCTCACACAATGGCCGGCCCTGGAACAGGCACAAAGGCTCCCTGGGGCCCGGCTGGAAGTGGGCGGGGGGACAGATGCCAAGCCGCAATCGCCCCAATGCCAACGCCCCAAACGACTGGGGCTGAGCGAGGTAGAGGCACCCCCTGCCCTGCCCCTTGGAGCTCAGCTTTCTGCTCTGACCCCCCATGGCCTCTCTCTGGGGAAGGGACAGCCCCACGTAGCCATGCAGGGCCCCGGGCCGCCCCGGCACCCGTTCGTTTGTTCCTTTCTAATCTAATCTGGGGATTTACTCAGGTTCAGCTCAGCACCCGGCTGCCTTTGCAGCCCCTCCTTTGGTGGATCTGTTCTGGCCTCTCTCAATACGAGCGCACACGTTTGCATCACTGCAGAGGAATTTGCCGTGGAGCCGGCTGTCTGGCCCCCGGGCCGCGCCGCCCTTAGGGGCGTGGAGCCACCAGCTGGAGTCCCAGCCTGGCCTCGGGGCAGCCGCGTGCCCTACGACCCACCCCACATTGCTCCTGCTCTGCTGGCCTGGGATCAGGCCCTTGGCTCTCAGCCGCCCTGGGCCAGGCTCTGTTAAAGACAGCGACCAGGCAGGTCCCCCTTGGGCAAACCCAGCCACAGCCTAAGGAGCTGGGTGACGCTAGGCTGGTGCCGGCACAGGAGAGCACAGGGAGGAAACGCAGGGGGAAGAGCTCCTCCAGGGGACTGGCTAGGGAGGTCCTCCCAGTGGGGCTCCCACACAGGACACAGGTTGCAGGGGAGGGTCTCCCCAGGAAAGGAAACCAGGGAGGATGCAGCTGGGGGGAAGAAGCCCCAGAAGGGAGGAACTGGTGCCTGGTCCCAATGGCAGGAACAGCTGCAGCCCCAGAGCTGAGGAATGAGACGCCCTTCTGTGGAAGGGTCACCATGGTTTGACCTGTGCGAGGACCTGACCCAGAGAAGAGGCCCTTCCCCAGCAGGTGACAAGAGGACCTGGATACAATCTGCCCCTTCCCCCTCCTGCCAGGTGGCTGGGGTGCAGGCCGGCTTGTGCAATGAGCTGCCTTTGGGGTAAATAATCCGGATGCTGAAGGGGCGGCTCAATAGACATAAGCCTCATAGGGCTTATTAAAAGTCAACTAGGGGAAACTGAGGCAGAGACTTAATTGCAGCACATCTCCCCCCACCCCTCCCAGGGGCCTCTCCGGGAGTGAGGCCCCCATTACATATGGTCAGTGCACTTCCAGTCCAATAGGGCTGGATGGACAAACGGGTGTGCAAGACGGCAGCAGGACGGGCCAGAGAACCACTCCGTTATGGGGAGGCAGATGGGCCCAAGGCAGCAGAGCAGAGCTGGCCGAGCAGTGTTCTGAGAAGTGTGCTCAGTGTCGCCAGCCCATCTAGGTCCCTCTGTTTCTCTGCCCACCCATGGTGCTGCTGTACGGAGCCGGCCGGCAGCCTGCCACGCAGTTTGCCGAGCCAGGGTTCTACTGCTGAGATCCAAGCCCTTCTGCAAACCGGAACAGCTGCCTCAGGGGTTTGAAGGCAGCCAGATTCCTGATCCGCAACATGCCAGCAATGCAAAGCCAGCAGCCAGTCTTGGGGGGTCAGCCAAGGCGATGGGGGACCGCGGAGACGTGCACATCGTAATCGCGTGGAGGAGAAAGACTCTGTGAAGTCAAACGCCAGTGCGAGGCTGAGTGGCGTGGGACGGGGGGCACAGGATGGGGTGGAGACTGAGCACGGACGAACTGGAGAGCATCTCCCATGGGCACGGCGACGGGCAGCCCAGGGAGCTGCACCCCCAGCTGTTTGCTTGAGTGTCTTTGAAGTTAAGCCTCAAGCTCCAAGCACATTTTCCAGCAGAAAACCACCCCCCTCCTCCGAAACGACAAGCACTGGAGTCAAGAGAAACCCCAACTCCCGCCCGGGGGCGCCATCAGCCAGTGCTGACAAGACCTGGGTGCTGACAGGCTGCTTCCCAGCCAGCCCTCCACAGGCAGCCCCACCAAAACGGGTTCCAGGCTTTCCCGATGCTTCTCCCCACCAAGCTCCACGCTCCTGAGAATCCCCGGCCCGGCCGCTGCAGGCACCCAGAGCCCACGGCGATGGGCATACGAGCAGCTCCCAGAAAGCGGGGCGCCTTGGTAAGAACACTCGAAAGAGCCATGGCTGTGAAGGCCAGAAGGGCCATTGTGAGCATCTGGTCTGGCCTTCTGCGTAACACAGGCCAGAGACCTGGCCCCGGGGAACTAGAGCGGGTCTGCGGATCACCCCACCCTGCGGAGGGGACGGGCCCCTCCACGTCCAGGTGCCTGGCTGGGCGGAGCAGAGACCCCTCAAACCCAGCTCCCATGTGGGAAGCAGCGCGATCCCATCCTGCCCAAGGCAGCCGCAAAGCCTGGCCGGGGAGGCCTCACCAGACGATCTGGGAGAAGACTCGTGAGGAGGCAACAGGAGAACGCTGGGCAGCTTTCCCCAAAGCCTCCACCTCTTCGAAGAACTCCAGGAGCCCAGCACCTTCTCCAGAGACCCAAAGGTGGCAGGTCCCCCGCTCTGGCAGCGGAAAGGAGGGCTTCAGCAAAGTGGCAGGGACAGCAAAATTGGGGGTGGGGAGTAGAGGAAGAGGGAAGAAGGCAGAGAAAGATCGACTGAATGGCCGAGGGTCCCCAGCCACGCGCATGGAGACCTGGCTGGCTACTGCTGGACCCTCATAGAATCATAGAACATTAGAGCTGGAAGGGACCTCAGGAGGCGTCTAGTCCAACCCCCCGCTCAAAGCAGGACTATCCTCAGCTAAATCATCCCGGCGAGGGTTTTGTCAAGCCTCAGCTTAAAAACTTCTAAAGATGGAGATGCCACCACTTCCCTGGGTAACCCATTCCAATGCTTCACCACTCTCCTAGTGAAAAACTTTTTCCTAATGTCCAACCTAGACCTCCCCCACTGCAACTTGAGACCGTTGCTCCTTGTTCTGTCATCTGCCACCACTGAAAATAGCCTAGCTCCATCCTCCTGGAACCCCCTTTCATGTAATTAAAGGCTGCTATCAAATCCCCCCTCATTTTTCTCTTCTGCAGACTAAACAGGCCTAGTTCCCTCAGCCTCTCCTCGTAAGTCTTGTGCTCCAGCCCCCTCCTCATTTTTGTTGCCCTCCGCTGGACTCTCTCCAACTTGTCCACATTCTTTTTGTAGTGGGGGGTCCAAAACTGGACACAATCCTCCAAATGCGGCCTCACCAGTGCCGAATAGAGGGAAATAATCACTTCCCGCGATCTGCTGGCAATGCTCCTGCTAATGGAGCCCAATATGCCACTAGCCTTCTTGGCAACCAGGGCACACTGCTGACTCATATCCAGCTACTTATCCACTGTAACCCCCAGGTCCTTTTCTGCAGAACTGCTGCCTAGCTCGTCAGTCCCCAGTCTGTAGCTGTGCATGGGATTCTTCCATCCTAAGTGCAGGACTCTGCACTTGTCCTTGTTGAACCTCATCAGATTTCTTTTGGCCCAATCCTCCAATTTGTCTAGGTCACTCTGTATCCTATCCCTCCCTTCCAGGGTATCTACCACTCCCCCAGCTTAGTGTCATCTGCAAACTTGCTGAGGGTGCAATCTACCCCATCCTCCAGATCATTAATGAAGATGTTGAACAAAACCAGCCCCAGGATCGACCCCTGGGACACCCACTTGTGACCGGCTGTCAGCTAGACATGCAGCCATTGATCACTACTCTTTGCTCTAGCCAGTTCTCTATCCATTTTATAGTCCATTCATCCAACCCATACTTCTGTAACTTGCTGATCAGAATACTGACTCAAAATACTGACCCTCACTGACACCAGCTGCTCAATCCCACTGAAAAGCCATACAATATTTGACCCCCCTTGTTTTTCTGGGCTGGGGGCTGGGCAGGGAGGCTGGATCTATGGAGAGCCCAGCGGGGGCTATTTCACCCCCTCCCTCCCAGACCACCTGGCATTGTTAAAGAAAACGACCTCCAAATCCCATTCTAAAAGCAAAATATTTATTTCCTTGCCCCCGACAGCCTCGCCCGAGGTTATTTTTAGCCCCCTTTATCGGGGCCCAGTGGCTCTGGGGAGTGTTTGGACCCGAGTTTCCCAGCAGGCACTAGAGGGAGCGGACGGGCAGGGGCCGGATAAGGCAGCTCTCTATGTACTCAAAGACCGTGTAGGGGTCTTGGTCAGCATTGACATAGATGGCGTCCTCGTAGAACTCCTCCAGGTCCGTGATGTGCCGGCTGTACAGATCCACCAGCAGCTCCAGCTGCTCCCCCGCATCCTTGGGGTTCTGCCGCAGGCGCTGCCGCATCTCCAGGCTGGGGGCCGGCTTGTACATGTGGTGGTACCGCGCACCCGTGACGGGGTCCGTGGCCCTCTGAGAGACCCGTTCCATGATGACCTCCACGGGCAGGGTGAGGAAGACGACCCGGTTGGGGACGAAGCCGGCACTTTGCAGCAGGTCTGCCTGGTCCACGTCGCGCGGGAAGCCGTGCAGCACCCAGCCGAAGGACGAGCAGTCCAGCTGGCCCAGCCGCTCCCGCAGCACCTTCAGGACCAGGTTGTCTGCCACCGGGCAGCCGCTCTCGAAATACGGCTTGATGAGGTCCCCGAGCTTTGACTTCTCCGCCACGGCCTCCTTCAGCAGCTGCCCACAGCCCACATTGACCACGCCATACTTCTGGGCCAGCAAAGCAGCCTGTAGGCTCTTGCCACTGCCAGGGGGCCCGCAGAGCAGGACCCGTGGGGTGAAGGGGGCAGCCGAGCGGGGCTGGCTCTCCACAAACGCCAGGACCTGGGAGAAGACGTCAGGGCAGGGCTGGTCGGCGTTGACGGTCCTGAGGTTCCCCTGGTAGGTCTGGAAGATGCCCTGGATGTTACGGTGATGCTCCAGTAATCGCCGGGCGGTGGCGTGCTCAGAGCATCCCTCGGGCTGCACCAGGCGCTGCGCCACAGCGGGGTCGGCCGGCCAGTCGAAGGTGGTGTGGTAGACCTCCTCGCTGACCGGGTCCAGCCGCTTGCCCAGCTGCCTCTCTATCAGCACGGTGTCTGGCGCATAGAGCACCACCACGTGCCGCGGCATGATGCCAGCCGTCTGCAGCAGCAAGGCTTGCTCGCGGCTCTGCGGGAACCCATCCAGGACCCAGCCCTCCCTGATGCAGTCTGCGTCCGAGAGCCGGTCCTGGAGCAGGCCGACCCAGAGCTCGTCAGGGACCTGCTGCTGCTGCTGGTGGTAGCTCTGTGCCTCCTGGGCCCGCACCAGCATCTTGTTGAACAGCAGCTTCCGCTGGCTGAGGTAGGAGGCGTTGAGGTGCTTGCAGAGCCACATGGCGATGGTGGTTTTCCCGGCAGCCGGGGGGCCCAGCACAAACACCCGGGGCACGTGGTCACTGTCCTGCTTCAGGTGGTCTAGCATGAAGGTGATGGGGTCCTCAGGCTGGTGGATGAGGAGCACCTCCAATAGACTCTGCATCATATGGAAGATGCCGTGCTTCTCGGCGTAGAGGGCCATGGCGGGAGGCCCGCGGGGCTTGGCGGCCACAGCCATCTCTCACCGGCGGCTTCTCGGCGGGACTCCGGCCCTGGCCCCGGGTTCCAGGGTTGCCCAGCAGTGGCCTGTGACATCACAGAGCACGGAAGCGGTGGGTGGAAGGCGGGCCCCTGCTCAGTGGAGCACCCACCCCGAATCGTCCCACGGGGCCTGGGCAGAGGCTCCCTTCCCGCCGCTGGGGGCTCCAGGGTACGAAGAGTGGCGCGGGCACCGACGCAGCACAGCGCAGTGACTGGATCCACACCCAGCTGCCGGGCCGGCTGAGCCGAGCTCCCCAGAGGGGGTCACCAGCGGGGAAGAGGCGCTCCTCTGCTCCCACCCAAGATCGGGGCCTCCGCACCCACAGAGGGGCCGGAAATCATAGGGAGGCCGTGCCAGGCGCAGGACAAGGGAGTGGCCGTGCCAGGCGAGAAGCAGGTCGTCTCCGCCTGGCTGCGCTGCCCCTCCCGGGAGGCTGAGCCAGGGACACGGGGCACGAGGTGTGACCGCGGAGGCGACAGAGCTGCTGTCCTCACTCCCATCCAGATCCATCTGTCACCTCCACGCAGACAGCGCTTACCTGGGCTGACAGGCTGCCACCAAGCATTTCTCTGCTCAGTCTGCCTGCGGCACGGCTGCACCTGACTGCCCACACCCGCGGGGGAGCGTGCCAGACGGAGGCTAATGCTGCCTGGCACCCGTCAGCCTGGGCACGGAGGAGACGGGCCGCGCTCTCTGCATCTCCCCATGGGATGTGACAGGCGGCCCCAGCCTACCGCAGGGAGCCGAGGGACCTTCAAGGGCACAGCTTCTCCAGGTCCAGCCGTGCCCAGCAGCTCAAGCATGGCTATTGCCAGACAGTGTCTGGAGTCCTGGCCCCACCGTGCCTCGTGACGGGGCGAGGGAGTGCGGAAAGGGGCGTGGGGCAGAGCAGGAAAGGAGGCCACGTGGGGAGGCAGGAGAGGGGCCGGAGGCGGTGGGGGAGTGGCTGGGGATGGCAGCATAGGGACGGGGAGCAGGGGAGCATATTGCACGCACTCTCATCACACTTCATTGCATAGCCCTCGAGGCAGAACGGCTCTGGCCAGCCCGGCCCGGTCTGGCGCTGGTGACTTGCCTGCTACTTCCAGAGCCAGGCACAAAAGCTCCTCAAGGGCCGGCAGGGCAAGGGGTGTGCGGCCAGGAGCCACCCCAGGGGGCTGGCAGGATGGCTGAGACCCTCCCGAATCTCTCCCCGCGCCTGCTCTGGGACTGCTGGGTGCTCTGCAGCACCGGGGCTCTGAGCCCGCTGCATTACGCAATGCCCCGCATGGCCTGCGGGGTGGGGGCTGGCCAGGACAGCAGGGTTCTCTCCCAGCCCTGTCAGACCAGCGAAAGGAACTGGCTCTGCAAGGGGCTGGTCACAGCACGGGCCCCTGACCCCAGGCAGCTTTGCAGACAGCTGCATTCCTCTCCCTGGGCCGCTGGCTCCCGACCCCGCTGGGACAGGGCACCCCAGGCACTTGCCCAGTGAAGGGGTTCGGGCGCCCTGCTCCCAACACCAGCCCCTGCTGCTGAGTCCTGCCCCCCGCACCCCACACACATCCTGGCGAGTTCCCCCACCAGCCCCTCCTTGCGCTGCTGGAACCGCAGCCAGGCCATGGAGGCCGGCAAAAACAACAGCACCATGCACCTGGCCCTCGTGCAACCCCCCCCAGCCCTCGCTCGCCCTGGAGCCCCTCAGACCCGCCGAGCCGACTCTGGGCCCAAGGGCTGACCCCCCTCCCCCATCAGCAGGGTGATGCTGAGAGAGCCCCAAGTTCCTGGGAAGCTGCCTGCGCCCCACCCTGGCTCAGGGACCTGCCCCGGCATTCAGCCACATCGGCATGGCCACAGGCTGGCAGCCTTTACCCGTGGCACCCCCACGTGTTGCGTCCCCCCCGCCCGCACTGCCTCATACCTCTGGGGTGGGGGGCGCAGGGTGAGGCGGCAGAGAGCTCCACTCTGTGAAGGGCGGCCGCAGGCCAGGCTGGGGGTCATCGTTTGGACCTCACAGTCCACGTGTTTTCTGCTGTGTGACTGCGACAATGTGTGTTGGGGGAGACGGGGCCCAGCCCCCTGCGCCGGAGCTGTGCGCGCACCCGCCTGCCGGTGGGGGGAGATCAGGGCACTGGGGGTGCTGCGGTGTGTACCGGGGCGCACTGGGGGTGTATGACGCTGGCCAGACTGCTGTGTGTTGGGGTGTGCGTCTGTGCATCGTTGGGGTATCGGGATGCATGGAGAATGTGTGTGGGGGTGTCAGGGGCCCGGGATGCCCTGGCGTTGGCCCGGGCTGAGTGATGGGGGCAGGCAGTAGGAGTGGCTCAGAGGGAGGGTCTGGTTTGCCCCCTGCCCCATAGCTGAGTCAGCACAGTGGCTCACCTGACTCCGTGGCCCGGGGTGGGGAGGGGCTGGTGTCGGGGGGCTGGTCCCAGGCGCCGCGGGGGTTGTTCCTCTCCTCGGGCCAGTTTGGGGGCAGCGTAGGGCCAAACAAACCTGTAGGGAGAGAATAAAGGCCAGGCCTGCTGAGACCCGAAGCAGGGCCCCCCACATGCACACGGAAGGAGGGCTTGGCCCAGACAGAGTGGAACTGACCCCCCACACCCACACTTGCAATGATTCCTACGAGCGAGGGCACGGCGGGCACGGCGGGCAGGGCTGTAATTTGCTAGGTCGCCGTGCACGCTGAGTTATGGGTGCGGCTGTGATGTCGCTGTACCCTAACACTTGTGCGGTGATACCCGGGCAGACGGGAGGCTGGGGGGCACAGCACATACTCACTGGAGGTGCCCAGCTTGCTGGTGATCTCCGAGATCCCTGCCTTCAGGCCAGGGATGAGTGGGTACTTCCTCCTGGTGCCAGGGCCTTGGCCCCCCTGGGCAGGCAGGACGCTGGTTGGGGGGGCCCCCACCTCCTGGTCCAGCCCAGCCGTCAGGTCGATGTTGATCTTGAACTCCAGCTCTTTGCTGCGCCCGCGGGGGGCGCTGGCCAGGCTGGGCTGCCTGGCGGCCGGGGGCATCGTGTCGGGCTGGGCCCCCAGTCCCGATGGGAAGGAGGAAAGCTGGGCTGTGGATGCCAGCTGCAGGAAGTCGGACTCGAAGGGGGTGGTGCTTTGCAAGCGGCCAACGGGGCTGCTGCGGAAGTGGGGAGCCGGGGAGCCGTCCCAGCCTGCGGGGGTCTCGCCCCAGCCCCCAGGGCCACGCTGGGAAGCGTCAGGCGACGGCTCATCCGCGGAGCCCGTCCCCAGCCACCCCGAGCCGGGCGCGGACTGAGGGCTGGGCAGGGCCTCGCCGGGCGGCAGCTCGGTCCGGAAGCGGTTTGCGGGCGTCAGGAAGTTGGCAGAGGAGATCAGGTCCGCTGTCTCGGCTGGGGGCAGGTCCGGGAGGGCCGGCTCGGGGCTGGGGCCGGCTGGCCGGAAGCTGCCCTGGCTCCGCACCTTGATCTTGAAGTTGAGGCCCAGGTTGAGGGAGAGCACGGGGTCCTGGCTCCGGGCCGGCAGCTCCGACGCCATCAGAGGGGCCTTCCGCAGGGCCCCCTGGGGGGCAGAGGGGCCCTGGGCCCCGTTCCAGGCCCCAGCTCCAGCAGGCGACAGGGTCTGACGCATCTCAGCCAGGGCGCCAGGGGCCGAGGAGTCCGGAGGGGTCAGGCACAGGAGCACGAGCAGGGCCCACATGGCCGCGTTCTCCGCGATCGGCTGCAGGCGACGTCGGCCAGGGGCGGGAGCCGAAGCAGGCCTGGGGGGAGAGGGCAGGAGGTCGAGTGTTAGCATCACCCTAGCACAGGCCAGACAGCCTGGAACCAGGGCTGGAGCAGCATGGAGCAGAACAGGCCCCAGGCCAGGATCACCGCATGGCAGCCGGCCAGGCCATGGGCCCAGTACATCCCCTCCCCACTGCCCACTGAGAGAAGGAAATGTTCTTCCACCCAGCCCACAATCAGCCTAGGGGACTCCCTGCCACAAGATTTCCCTGAGGCCAAAGGCTTGGGTGTCGATCTGGAGAATGAGGCCGGCCCAAGACATCACCCTAGAGAGGGCTGGAAACCCCAGTGCCCCAGGGGAGGTCCCAGTGCTGCCTGGGGGTCCGGAAGTGCCTGCGCTGCGGTAGATTGTCCCGTCATTGCAAAGGGGGCAGATTCCTGCCCTGTCCTCTGGAGACACCAAAGACAGGAGGTGGGAACCCCCGCATGGTTAACCCTCTGTCTCCCAGGAGAGCTGACAGCCGGTTTCTGTGTGCGTTGCCACAGCCAGCCCCCACTTCCAGCACTGCTCCCGGCCATTCCTCGCCTCAGTCCTCCACTGATCTCAAACAACAAGGACAGCAACAATCTGGGGTCCCCGAGTTGCCCCAGGTGTGATGCTCAGAAACTGCCTGCGCCGCTGAGCCGTGGCAGGGAGCCGTGGGTGTCTGTGCCCTGCCAGCTAGCACAAACACGCCAGTGGCACAGTGGTATTCACGGCCCCCGAGAGACAGCAGGTCTTGGCAGCTCTCACCGCTGTCCATCCCTCCCTCCCTCCTGGCACACATCCCTCCCTCTGGTCAGACACGGAGCTGGGACACATTTCTCTGCCTGCTGATTCACTCTCTAACTGCACGGAATCCGAAGTTCCTTTTTCACACGTCTTGTAACACTGGGGCAATGCCAGAAACCTGGACGTGTGCTAATGCTGTGCCAACATTCACAGACGGCAAGCATGCTGCGTGACCCGGGGACCTGTGAGTACATCCACACTGCAGTAAAGCCCCTGCAGCTGGCCACTGCCAGCTGGCTCAGCTCGCACTGCGGGGCTGTTTCGCTGTGGTGTAGACTTTTGGGCCTGACCAGCAGCCCCTGCTCTGTGACCTTCCCACCTCGCAGCCTGAGCTGTGTCTACAATGTAGTTAGCAGCCCCTTAGCCCAAGTCAGCTGGCACCAGCCAGCCCTGGGGCTTTTATTGCAGTGTAGACAGACTCTAACGGTCAGCTAGGGCAACCCCAGGCAAAATCATGGAAAAGCAGCTAGAAGACTCAATTAATAAAGAGTAACGCTAGGGCTATATTCACTGCCCTTCAACACAGCTTTATGGAAAACAGGTCTTGTCAAACAAAGAGCATAAGAATGGGTCAGACCAAGGGTCCACCTAGCCCAGTGTCCTGTCTGCCGACAGGGGCCACTGCCAGGTGTTTCAGAGGGAATGAACAGAAGAGGTAATCACCAGGTGATCCATCCCATCGCCCATTCCCAGCCTCTGGCAAACAGCCACCCCTGCCCGTTCTGGTTAACAGCCATTGCTGGACCTATCCTCCAGGAACTGAGCTAGCTCTTTTTTAACCCCATTATAGTCTTGGCCTTTACAACAGCCTCTGGCAAGGAGTTCCACGGGTTGACTGTGGATTGTATGAAGAAATACTTCCTTTGGTTCATTTTAAACCTGCTGCTTATTGATTTCATTGGGTGACCCCTAGTTCTTGTGTTATGAGAAGGAATAAATAACACTTCCTTATTCACTTTCCCACACCAGTCATGATTTTATAGACCTCTATCATATCCCCCCTTATCATATCCCCTCTTAGGTGTCTCTTTTCCAAGCTGAAAAGTCCCAGTCTTATAGACTCATAGACTCATAGGTCAGAAGGGACCAATATGATC
>ML675616.1:114219-145417 GCA_007922155.1 Mesoclemmys tuberculata | reverse complement strand
CGGGCGCAGGCGCAGGGGGGCGAGGGGCACGGCCCCAACCCGGGTTAAATCAGGTGAGGGCAGGACTGCCCCAGTGGTGGGGGTGAGGGCGAGGCCTGGGCCAGCGAGGGGGGTACAGGGTCCTGAGGGGGTCTGGGCCCCAGGGAGGGAGGAAGCAGATCCAGCGGTGTTCCTCGCAGCTGCAAGCCGGGGGGTGGCGGGGTGGGCTCCCCGCTTTCACAAGAAGCGGCAGGGCTGCCCGGCTGTGGCCAGGCCAAGGCCTCTCCCCTGCGGTGGCTGTGGCGGGGGGCTGACGTCTCAGGCTGAGCCAGCTGCTCTCCCTGCCTGGCGAGCCTGGCACGCAGCCTACGCTGGCCACACAAGCGCCTTTATCTGGATGCTCAGCAAGCAGGCGCTGTGTTACCATGGCGCCCTGGCACCGCGCGGGGACCTGCCCCAGTGGGATTCGCTCCCCGCCGGCCTTGGCGTGATGAGTGCGGGGAAGGGCTGGTGCTAGACCTGGCACGAGCGGCGCAGCAGGGCAATTGCCAGTGAGGGCTCCCCGCTCGGGGGGGGGGCTAGGAGCAGCGAGAGGCCAGGGGCAGGGCCCGTGAGTGGCAGCTTCGCCTCCAATGCAGCAGCTGTGGCTCATTAATCGGATTATACAGGTTTGCACCTCCCCAGCATCACTGGGAGCTCAGCCCCTCAGAGCTGCCCTCTGTGGGGCAGGGGCTGTGTCTGTGGGGCCCTGCTCTCAGGAGGGGTGGCCTGGCTATCTGGGTCAGCTGGAGGTGACCGGGATCTAAGGGGCTATCCCAAACATCACCGCTTTCCAAGAGCGAGGCGGGCGTGTTTCTCCGAGCTGCCTTTTCCCACGTGCACACCGAGCAGCAGGCTATTTAGTGGCCCCCAGCCACTTCTCCCTGTGGGCACAGGCGGGCACGGCCCACCGTGCAGGGCTGGGAGGAGAGCAGGTGCTGTGATGAGGGGAAACCCCACGTAGCCCAGACAGGATGAACTGGATTTCATTGCGGGACCACTACCGGGGCTGCCTGGCCTCTGCCAGCTGCCACCCTGGCTCAAAGTAACGGCTCGCTAAGAAGAGCCTGGCGTCCAAAGGCTCCGCGGAGCAGGTGGCGTCTGCAGGGAGCAGGTGAGGTGGCCGTGTGGGGCTGAGGTGGGTGTAGGCGAGTGTCCCGGGCTCCCGGCCCTGGAGGGAGGAGGGCAGAGGGTGCTATGGATGGAGCACTGGGGAGCAAGGGGTGCTTGGCTGGCGGCCAGCGGGCTGGAGGTGGGTTTTCCCGTCGCTGGCCGGGGGCCGAGGCTCAGCCCCTTTCCCAGTCACATGCATCGTCTCTCCTGGCCCGGGCTGAGCGCGGTTGTGTAAGGGGTTATGTAGCCGCCTGCCTGCATGTCAGAGCGCTCCATTTCCTGTGCAAGGCCCCTGGGCTGGCAGGCCCCACCCGTGCCATCCCTGCAGGCCCTGGGGAGGGGCCGACGGCAGGGCGTGGGGGGTGCCTACCTGGAGAGCGGTGTGGGGCTCGGGAGGGGGGCTGGGGCAGGGCACTTCCCCGGGGTGCCCACGAGAAGGTCTGGCGGCTGTGACTAGGTAGAGGAAGGGTTAAAACGCCAGTGACGCGCGGATTCGCCCTGTCTCTGCCCAGCTGGCAGCCATCCCCCCAGCAGAGCGAAGGGGAGTGTGATGTACGCCCGCCCCGCCCCGGGATCAGCACGCGCTCGGGTGTGTCTCCCCGGCGAGCGTGACAGCAAACGGCCAGCAGTGCCAGGCTGGCTGAGTGCGCCAAGGCAAGCTGCTTGTGGGGCCTCCCTGGCACGCTGACATTGGCGACGCAGCCCCCCTCCCCCCCCGGCCGGCAGCAGCCGCTGGAGAGGAAGGGGGGGTTCTGGGGAGCAGTTCTGCCTGCAGCCAGCGTGACCCCAGGACAGGGTGCTCAGGGTGCTCTAGGGCCCGGTGTGCCCACGTCACCCCTGTGGTGGCCCGTCTCTGGCCTGCGGCCAGGCTCCGTCGATTTGGTCTGGTGGTTGGGAGTGGATGCGAGACATGCCCAGCCAGGAAACAAGGTGGTAGCGAGAGGCGTGAAGGGCGGGGCACGGTGGATTCTCCGTCCCTGGCGCGTCGTCTGTCCTGGCTGGCTGTTTGTCTGGAGCGCGGCTCGAGTCCCTAGGGGGCAGGCCCCTGGCCTGTGTGACACCGGGGCATTCGAGATCACCGGGTGCCCTCTGGGTGCCCTCTTGGAATGGATGAACTTGGAGCCCAGCCCTACTGCCATGGGGCCTAGCTCTACACGGGCCTGGCTACCAGTTATGGGCCATGCACGTATCTGGTATCCAACAGGGAGAGCCCACAACTGGGCAGTGCTGGGGCCGAGCCCCCTCCGGCCCTGGATCTAGGTCTGTCTCTGGGCCTGACGCCTCAAATGGGGCAGGTGCATCCCTTACCCCCAGCCCGGGGGCGCCTGCTGGCCCCATCCAGCCTGACTTGACGCTTGCAATGGCCCGTTAAAGGGGGTGTTTGCAGGGCGGGGCCAGAGCCCACGGAGCTGGGCACAGCAGCGGGTCCACAGCTGAGTGGACAATGGGGGATCTTTCGTCCCTCTGCCGGGGACTGGCATGCTCTGGATGTGGGGCTGGGGCCCGTTTCCAAACCCACCCTGGGGAGAAAGCTTTCTGGAGCGGGCGAAGGGCGATGGGTTTGCTGCGCCAGGCCATGGCTAGGAAGCAGGACACCCGGGTTTAGTTCTTGCTCTGGAGCAGTGGGGGATGGGACCCAAGGACTCCTGGGTTCTAGTCCCTGCTTTGCCAGACTCACTGTGTGACCTGGGGTAGTGCCTCAGTTTACCTCCCCGTAGACTGCAGGGGACAGTACTACCTGCTGCTGGGGATGCTGCAAGCGCTGGTCAGTGTAGGGTGGAGCAGCTGTGGCTCTGTACCCCATGCTTGCTCCCCTGGCACCTGAGCCCGCCCATGTATATCTTGCAGGGCTCCCCAGCCTGGATGCTGAAGGCAACGCGGCAGCAGCGGCCTGGATGCAGACGGAGGAGGCCGGAGGGCCCGGGCTGCCTCCCCAGTGCAGCCTTGGGGCGCAGAGCCCCCACTTGCAGGGGATGCAGCCTGCGGGCTCTGCCGAACTCCCTCTGGCCCTGGGCGTGGCAGCAGCGGTGACAGTCGTTTCCAGGACCATCCGCCTGTACAGTGACAGCCCCGCCGCCCCGGTGCCGGGGGGCAGCGCCCCCTCCAGGCCCCTGGTGGTGCTGCTCCCCTGGTTCGGTGCCCGGCCCCGCTCCATTGCCAGGTACCTGGAGCTGTACCTGCCGCGCGGCTTGGACGTCCTGGTGGTGGAGAGCACGCTGAGCCACTTCCTGTGGCCCCGGCATGGGCTGGCCTACGCAGCTGGCGTGCTGGGCCTGCTCCAGGACAGCCGGCTCCTCTGCGCCCGCCCGTTGCTGGTCCACGCCTTCTCCATCGGTGGCTACACCTTTGCCCAGATGATGGTGCACCTGAGCCAGGAGCCAGTGCGGCACCGGCAGCTGGCAGCGAGGATCCGGGGCCTGATCTATGACAGCCTGGTGACAGGGAGCCTGGGGGAGATGGCACTGGGTGAGTGGGGTCGGGGCAGGGCCCTGCCGGGCAAACATCTCCAGACACTAGCCCGTGGGGAGAGGAGCAAGGCAGGGCCCCTCCCTGGGAGGGAAGGGCCAGTTCTTGCGCTGTCCCCTCCAGCCCCAGCCGTTCTGGAGCCCCGTCCGGCCCGGAGGTCCCTGGTAGGCACAGTGGTACCCATGGCATGCCGGGTGCCTTCCAGCCATGCAGCTCCTCGTGTGGTGGAGCTGGCAGCGGGGCAGGGGAGCAGAAGTGATGTCTCTGGAAGCACAGGCCACTAGCGCACTTGTTCCAGGAGAGCTCCTGCGGGACGGGGGTGAGAATGGCCACACCGGAACAGCGCCGTGGTCCGTCTAGCCCCCAGGGTGCTGTCTGCCGACAGTGGCTGTGCCAGGAGTCTCAGAGGGAATGAACAGAACAGGGCAATTATCCATCTCTGTTGTCCACTCCCAGCTTCTGGCAGCCAAAGGCGAGAGCCCAGGGCTGCCCCCCTACCCATCTTGGCTGGTAGCCGTCGATGGACCAGTTCTCCAGGCACATAGGGTGTTTTGGGGCCAGTTATAATTCTAGCCTTTGCCGCGCCCCTGGCGGTGCCTTCCACAGGCTGGCGGGTCGCGTGGGCAGAAGGCCCTCCTGTTTGTTGGGATGGGGGTCGGTGCAGCAGCTGGCTTGGCTGGCCCCTCTGCTGAATGCTGCCGCAAACCAGCTGCCCCAGCCTGGTCCTTTCCGCCTCTGCTCCCACTGCTACCCCATCCCACCATGCTGGATCCAGGCTGCCTTTGCCCCAGCGCCAGCATGGGGCAGGGAGAGGAGCTGCTCGTGCTCCAGTCCTTGCAGACGGGCCCCATTGTTAGCCCAGAGATTTGGGTGGAGTGAGGGCTGGGCAAGGGCGCAGGCCTTTCCTCGCCCGTTAGCAGCGTCCCAGCGTTTTCGGCCAGCAAGGAGCCGCTGTCTGGTGGAGAGGGACGGCCGGGGCCGAGGGGCTGAGCTGGGGTGGGACCAGGCCAGTTGAGGGGCCAGGCTGGAAGCCGCAGTGGGACTGATGCCACTAAGTGCGAGGGGTAAGTCTGGCTCAGGCCTGCCCGCTAATGGCCCTTCTTGCCCTGTGCAGGCGTGGCGCAGATGACCAGCCCCCCAGCTTTGCGGCCCCTCGTCAGGGGAGGCGCGATGCTCTACTTCAGCCTCTTCCGCTGCTGCACGGCGCGGTACTACAAAGCAGCGCTGGGCGTCTTCTTCCGGCCGCCGCTTCGCTGCCCCGTCCTGCTCTTCCACAGCTGCAACGACCCCCTGAGCGACCCCGCCATGCTGCGGGAGCTGCTGGAGGGCTGGCGGAGGGCGGGGATCCTGGTGCAGGCCCAGGGCTGGCAGGACTCGCGCCATGCGGCCCATCTCCAGCAGCACCCCCGGGAGTACCAGGAGGTGCTGCAGGGGTTCGTGAAGCAGCTGGACCTGGCCCTGCTCCGAGCCAAACTCTAGCAGCTGGTGGGGGGCGGGGGTTGCCCAGCGGCGTGGGGCACCTCCCGCAGACAGGGCGACAGCTGGTGCCCGCAGAGAAGGGAAGCGGGAGCCCTGCTGTCCTCTGACAGGCAGCCCTGCCTTCACACAGCACAGCCTCCCCCGTGCTGCTGGCCCTGCCCGGCAAGACAGGCCGTGGGCACACTGGCCTAGGGCACAGCAGCTGTGGGGGTCATGTCTGCAACCCTGCGGACACCCCACCCAGGGGAGGGGGAACGCGATTAACCCTCTGCCCCCAGCAGGCATGATGGGCCCCTGCCTACTCCAGCCCCACAGTTGCTGGTGGAGTGATCCCTCCCTTCCACTAGCTTCATCTCTGTCCTGGGCTTGGCTGGTGTCTAAAGCCCAGCTGAGCGCCTTGGCTCTGTCTGGCAGGCCCTGGCTCCTGGCAGCCCCCCAGCTGCCTTTCTGCACCTGCCCCTGCAGGCCCAACGCTGCCCCCTCCCTCCAGAGAGCAAAGGCCCCTTGCAGGGCTGGGGCAGGAGCTGTCACTCAAACCCTCTTTCATGCTTGTTTCACAAGTTTTTTTTTAACCCCATCTATAAACTGGGGTGAAATCCCCCCCCCCCCCAGCCAGGAGGCCTGCCCTGGTTCCCAGCACAGCTGGGGAAGGCTTTCTGCCACAGGCCCTCAGCACTGCTCCTGAGTGCTGCAGGCCCAGCCCTGGCCAGGCCAGGGGCAGGAGTGACACTTACACCCGCTTCTCCAAGGGGCAGGTGCTCTGCCAGGCTGGCAGCGCGGCGTGGCTCCCGTGCAGGCCCAGGCGCCGTCGTACCACACCAGCCCCGGCCCTGGTGCTGCGTTACTTTATTAGTCTTCAGTACACAATGACACAACACTAGACCCCAGTGTGCAAAGTCAAAGCCTTCCAAGGAGGAGGGTCGGTGCTGCAGGGGGGCGGCCAGGACGCGCCAGGAGCTGCGGTGTCAGAAAAGGGATCTAGGGGGGTAGGAATCAAGTGAAAGAGACAGCGGCCCAGGGTTGCAGAGTGGTTCTCAGGCCCCGTTCCAGCTTTGGAGGATCACTCCAGTCTCCCCACCTAGCCCCGGAGCAGCTGCTTCCCCACACCGCAACAGCCTCGAGGCCGGGCAGGCTGCAGGGGCTCTGGAGCTGGGACCCGCACAGCAGCTGCTGGGGGTGCAGCAGGACTTACTCCCAGGGCCTCTGCAGAGGGACAGGGTGAGAGAAACCTGGGCAGCCTCTGGCCAGCAATGGAGGGTGGGGGCCAGTCCGGGGGCTTGGTCCACGTTGGAGCAGCCCTACAAACAACCTCATTGGGGTGGGGGTGGGGGGGGGCAGCAAGCCCTCCCATGCCAGAAATTCCCCAGGGGGCATCAGAGGGCTAAAAGGAAGCAGGGCCCAGCCTCTGTACACGTTTATACAACCCATTAAAGCCCACGGGCCGGGGGCCAGAGCCATGGCCAGGCTGTCAGCAAGGTACCCGTGTCTCACTTTGCAACTGTGGGTGTCAGAAAGGGCAGGGGCTGGAGGTGCTGCGGGAGCCCCCCAGCTGGGCCCCAGCGGCAGCACTAGCAGCTGTGGGGCTGGGGGAACAGCCAGGCTGCAGGGAAAGCAGACAGCGGTGTTCGCTGTCCCTGTAGGGCAGCTGCAGGGAAAGCGGGGGGGGCTGGGGGGGCGCCGGGGGTTGGGGGGGGGGGGGGTGTGCAGACTCCAGCCAGGCCTGGGCTGCCCATGAAGCAGTAGCGACGGGGAGGGAGGGGGCGTGCCAACCAGAGCTCCTGCTGGAGGGGTCGGACACCCACAGGCTAAGTGCTGCCTTGCTCCTGGCCAGCTGGCAGGGGGAGGTGGCCCCCTCCCCAAAGCTCTTTCCAGCCCCCACTTTCTGTTCTTGTCCCATTAAAGGGGGGGCTGGTGTCCGTGGCCAGCCCCCGGTGCTGGGGAGAGTGGCTGTGGTCCAGCTGGGGAATGGGGCCAGGCGACGGCTCCGGGTGGGAGGGCGAGACGCTCTCGGCTCTAGTGCAAATCCATCCCTGCGCGAGTGGTCCAGGCGTCGTCCCAGCGCAGCGAGGGCTGGCTTAGATATGGCGGGCGCGGCTGGCGGCGACCGGGGCAGGGACGTTGGGAGCTGCACGCTGGCTGCTGCTTCGGAGCCCGTCTTCAGTACAGCCGCTTCTCGTAACTGGAGGGGAGATGGGGAGGCAGGGTTAGCAGACGGGGGGCGGGGGGCCGCCACGCCCATCCCCCCGTGCGCACATGACCAGTGGCAGTGGGACGCGCCCCAGGAGCTGTACCAGGGAAGGCAGCTTTGAGGAGCAGGGGCTGAGCCGGCTGGCCTGGGAAGGGGTGGGGGGTGTCTGTGTCCAGCCCCGACCCAGACCATGCTGCTACCAGCTGGTGCCCTGGTACCCATCTGTCCTGAATGGATCGGGCCTGCAGCAGCAGCATCCTCCAGGGCCAGGTTCCCAGTGTCTGTGGCAGTCCCCGCTCAGCCCAGCCTGAGGAGAACAGCCAGGCCAGGACTGTAAGCCAGCCCGCACTGGGCGGGCGCCCTCAGCGCGCCACCTGCCCTCCTGGTGAGCAGGAGTGGCTGATGCGGCTGGGTAAGCAGAGCCCAGGCCAAGGGATGGCAGGAGCCTGGAGAGGCCTGGCTGCCCCACAGGGATTACACACACCTTGGCCCTGCTTGGTGGCTGGGACCTGCTTGGCCAGTTGGTGGTGGCTGGCAGCGCCCAGCAGCACCCGTCCAGCTCACACGTAGCAGCCTTAGCACAGAGGAGCTGAAAGCGCGCTCCAGCCACATGCGCAGAAGCTCTACGCAGTGGGACAAACCCACTGCTGCTGCCGCCCCACTGGGCTCGCTGGAGTCACAGCGGCAGATACTGCGGGCAAGGTCTCACTGCAGCCACTTCTGGGGTGGGCCAGGGCAGCTGGCTGAGCTCGAAGCACCACGGCACAGCTGCTTAGGAAAGGCAGAGGAAGAGCCGCTCCCTCCCCAGCTGAAGCTGCAGGTCGGAGGGGATTTGGGGTGGGGACCGCACCAGAACCGGGCAGGTAATGCTCTATTGGAGAGGCGTGCACTGGCAGGAGGGGGGTGCCAGCTGACAGCCAGGAGGGGGCAAGACTTTGACTACTTAGTGATGTAAAACCAAAATGTTTAGCCCAGGCTCTGCAGTAACCGGCCCCAGGCAGGCAGAACACCAGAGGCCCAGGTCTCACACAGCCCTGCCTGTTAGACCTGCCGGTCCTGCCTGCGCTGTCTACAGGATGGAAAACTGGGTGACGACCTCAGAGCCCAGCTCCGTAGCACACCAAGGGTTGGAGTGATATTTGTTCACAGCTCAAAATGGGACCTCGTGCAAACCTCTGAACAACAGCTGGGTGAAGACAGCTCAGTGACAGCTCCTCCCCACCCTCGTCAAGGGCCCAAAGCTCCTGACCCCCATGGCCGGCTCCTCCAGGGACCTGCGGGGCAAAAGCCAGGGCGGCCAGATGCAAAAAGCCTGCATTTTCTACAGCAAGACACAGCAAGGCCTGCCTGTCGCCAAGCAGGGGAGCTGAGAGCCCGCGCCAGCTCCCTGTACTGCCCCCGTGTCAATGAAAGGTTATGCCCTTCACCGCCCCTCTGCCCCCGTTACAGGTGGGGAAAGGGGCTCACCCACAGACCCAGCTGGGGAAAGATCCCAGGAGTCCTGGCCCATGGTTCCCCTGGCCTGCTACGCTTGAGCATGTCATGTCCCTCGGCTCCTGGCCAGCCGCCCATCCCTTCGTTGGCCTACCAGGGGGCGTGGGCTCGGTGGCCCGCTCGTGGTTTGCCCCGTGTGTGCCCTGCCCACCAGGGCTGGCAATGCTGGAGGCTTCGTTTCCAATACTCGGGCACGCTGCACTGCACTTCTGCTAAGGCCCCAGAGTGCCCAGTGGAAGGGCTGCCCAGCCCCGGCTGCAGCGGGCCAAGGAGAAAGCCAGTCCACGTGCCACGGGTACGGCCCCAGCTGGGTCCAGGGACGGAGACGCGTGCACATCAGCCAGCACCTGGCACAAATGGCTGCAGGGGGCCCGGTCCCCACTCACAGACAGCGTGCACAGCCTACCCCTGCCACACAGGGCCCCCCCCCGCAAGTACAGCCGTGCCCCCGACTGCGGGGCCGCACCACTCTTTGCCACAGGCCCTTCCGCCATCGGGCAGGGCCCCTTACCTCACCCCCATGCCCACATCAGCACATGGACCCTGCCCTCCACTGCACAGGGGCTAATGGCCAGCCCCCCAAACCTTTGGGCAGGGCAGGCCTGGCCTGGGCCAATCCTGGGGGCAGGGTCTACCTGGCTGGCATACCCAGGAACCACCAAGGCCTTGGACCTGACCCTTCCCCCACAGGCACCAGGCTCTGACCCCTAGCGCACATGCCCCACGTGAAAGCCACCCCTGCATCCCATGGACCCCAGCCCAGAAGCTCTACAGTGCACAAACCCTAGTAGCTTCTCAGGCCATTAGCAACCCCCCCCAAAAGAACATCCCCAGCTGGGCCTAGCTTCCACCCCATAGCCCATCGACTGCTGCCTGGGCCCCCAGCACCCAGGCAGGGCCCAGCTCCCCAGACCACGGACAACCCTCATGGCTCCTGCTCCTGCATCTCTCCCCCAGACCACCAACCCCTAGGCAGGGCAGGGCCCAGGCCCAGCTCCCCCTCCCCCCAACCACTGACCCCCAGGCAGGACCCAGCTTCCCTGACCCCCAGCCTATATCCCCTGAACAGAGGGTCAGCTCGCTCTCCCTTGTGTTGGATACAGGCATCTCTGCAGGGAAGCCACCGTGGGATCCCAGGAGATTGGGGTCCCGACAGGCGGGGGGAGGGGGGAAGGGGTCCTAGGGCTCTCCCGGGTCCCTGGGGCAAGCTGGGTGGGATTTCACGGCAGGACCATCACAGCTCATGGTACAAGAGGGGGAGGCAGAAACCCCATCTCCCACCCGCCAGGGTCCTTAGTCTGTGCATAGGACATTAAAGCCCTGCCCCATACAGCGCTGGGGAGCAGGCGGACAGGAGGCACTTGTCAGAGGGGCGCACCGGCTCTGGGCTGAGTGGGCCAGGGCCTGCTGCTGGTTCAGCTCCTCTGGATGGATGCTTGTAGCTGGGAGCCAAGGTGCCCCTCTTCCCCCTGCAGCCCCAAGAGCAGGGACAGCCCCCTCCAGCAGGGGAATCGGATGGGGCGCTTGGGCACCAAACCCAAAGGGACCCCCTGCACCCAGCCCCGCACCCCCCAATTACTGCTCTACCACCAACTACAGAAAGGACAGGAGCTGGTTACTTACATGGCAGAAACGTAAAGCTACGGGCGGAGGCGTGGGCAGGAAAGAGAGAGAAGGTTACAAGATCAACGTGTTCCCGCGAGAGGGGCCCTCCAGCCGCCCGCCGCCCCACCAGCAGGGAGCCATCCCTTCCCCCACTGCTAGGCAGCTGCAGCTCCGCCAGCTCCTGAGACCCCAGCACCGCCGAGGGCACGGCCTGGCCAGTTCCCCTGCCACCAGCTGCACGGCACCGCCACTAAGTACCCAGCACCGCCAGCAGCAAGCGCCCATGCCTCCACGTGCCCAGCCAGACACATCCCAGCCGAATGGGGCTTTCCCTCACCGGCCTCGCGGACCTGCCAGCCTTCGGCCGTGTCAGTCCCGCTCACGGCAGGCGCACGCCTCGTGCACCAGATCCCGTGGGGCCATGCAAGCACCCTGCATAGCCTGGCACCCCCGCTGCCCCCCCCCGGCTGGGGGCAGGCAGCTTAGACCGCCCCTCAGTTCCCTCCCTGATCCTCCATCCCAGCAGAGAGGGCCCTGCCCGGACAGAACCACAGACATTGGAAGGTGGGGAACAGGCCAAGGCGAGCGGCTGGCAGCTGCCAGGTTCGGGGGGGTGGGGGAGGGACTGAGGAGTCCTAGCAGCTCTCCTGGATTTGCACCTGACCCCCCCAACCAGCACGCGAGGTCTGGGAAAGGCACATGCTGCACTCCAGCTCGCCGGCATTTTCTTGGTGGGCCGCAGATGCCTGGCTTCTAGCTCAGGGAGCCATGAGGCCTCTGCTAGCTGCTCAACCGCAATGCACAGTGCTCCACGTGGCTGCCTCTGGGAGGGGGCGCCTGAACTTTTCACAGCCTCCCCCGGCCCACAAATTAAAATAAAAGGGGGCAACTCCCTGACTGACTTGGCCCTGTCAGAGAGAGAAAAGCATGCTCTGGAAACAAGGCGGCACATGGGGCTTGGTTTCTGCCCGATACAAATACGGTTTGGGGAGGAAAATGGGGCGACCAACTGTTCAGTTCACATGACAAACCAGGTGCCTCCTTGGTGAGGCATTTAGGTGAGGTCTCGGCCCCACCTTATCGCTGACAAGGCAACGTGTGCTGGGACCCAGCTCACGCGGCTGGCGGAGGCACGAGTCACTGGGAAGGTGTGTGTGAGACTGCGATGGTGAAGAGAGCACGTGGAGAAGGATTCAAAGGGGGAGTTTCCACAGGGGTCAGGCAGGACAGGATTCACAAATCAGGGACCAGGCCTGGGTCAGTCCTGTCAATTGAGAAAGTCTGAAGAGTGGGCTCAGAGAACGCTGTGTGGGCAGGCACGGGACAGTGGGATGCAGCGAAGTGGACCAAACAAAACCAACGGGGAGGCCGGATAGCAGGAGTGGGAGGATGGAGCGTGACATCTGGGGAAGGCAGGGGGTGGGAGAGGGTCCTGAGGGGTGAAACCGTGTTGTGGATCCAGAGGCTGACCTCGTAGGGGACCCCCTGCCCTATGTAGGGATTTCTCGTAGGGCTCTGGAGAGCAATCCAGCTTCCAAGCCATCACCTGTAAAATTGTTGGGTCGGTTTGAAGGATCTGCCCCTGGTTCTAACGGATTGGGCAGAGATCAGTGACCGTATGGCCGGGCGCAGTAGCTCTGTTAGCCAATGCTGGCTGGCCCAGTAAGGAGCTATGCCTGCGACTGCATCCTGCCTCTTCCTTCTTCATGACTCTGGGTATTGGGGAACAGGAGGGAAGGTCCAGAGGCCACCGGACAGGCTTCCTGGAGGGACCTGGGCTAGCGCTCTGAGGCAGAAGAGAAGGCACTTGTTGTTCCCATTAGTGGGGAACAAGTCTATCGCCCCGTGTGTCGAACAGAGGTCTGAGAACGGAGTCCTTCAGCAGCCATGTTTTTGGCTCAGGCCTGTCTGCCAAGGCTGTGATTTATCCTGAGAGGTGGAGAGCCATGGATGCAGCCAGCTCCTCATCCACTGCTTGAACAGCAGCTGACAAGAGTTGGCACCCCTGCCTTTTGCGGAGGTGGCGCCTGTCAGCATCTGCGGTTCCTTTCGGTGCTGTCGGAGAGCTGGGCGGGGCAGGGTAATCGCACCGAAGATCAGTCAGGGCTCTGTCTGGACACATGTACTCACACCCCCCCGGAGGAGTTCCTGATACCCTTTGCAACCAGCCTGGGGGTTCGTCCAGCAGCCGGGCCCAGGCAGTAACATCCACAGCACGTCTGGGGAGTCGGTAAACCTGTCGTCCTGGAGACAGCAGAGGTGAGGTCCGTCAGGAGGCGTCACAGTGTCTTGCTGTCTGGTCACAGACGTGCTGGTCTGAGCCGCCTGGAACAGATGAGCCCTGTGCATCCCCTCGGCTGGGCAGGACACAGGCCGCCCGTGACTCCACACGTGGCCCTCACTCAGCACTGACGCCTCGCTCTGGGAAAGACGAGCTGCACCTGGGAGGGGCGTTCAGTTCTGGCCAGCCTCAGCCCGCTGCGTGTGGTGCTGGGCTTCCGGGCCAAGCTCCCAGACAGTGCCCAACAGTTTGGAGGACCAAGGCCAGCTGGCAGAAGGGGCAGGAGGAGTGGGAGCTCTGGGAGGAGAGTCTCTTTTCGGGGTCAGAGAACGTCTGTCCTTCACAGGGACGAGCATCTCTGCCAGAACACGCCACTCCAGAGCAGGACCAGCGGTCCGGGGTGCAGCTCCCACCAAAAAGAAGGGATCCTGGCAGGGCCCATCATGCGAAGGAGTGAGGCCAGTGCATGGCAGGCATGGCGGGAAGCCAGAGAGCTTGGAATAGCCAGGAATAGTTGGGGAATGAAATGAAACCTGAAGACAAGTAAAGGAGCTGGCAGCGAAGCTCCTAAACTAAACGCATACTGGGAACTTCAGCCGAGCCACTGTTTTAATAGCTGTCTGAGCAAAAAACCAGAGCTGAATATCTCCAAGTCGCAGCGGGCCCAGCACACAAGCGGCTGGAGGCACCAGGCCAGGGAATGAAGTGTGCCCTGCGGACCCCGCGGCTCTTGGTTTGAGAGACCAGCATCTCTTCTTTGCCACCAGCTCCCTCCGTCTGTTCATGCCTGTGCCAGCTGGCCTGCGGCCGTGACGGCAGGGCACCGCTGAGCTCCTCCTTGCTGCCGTGGAAGAAGCTGAGGGACGGCCCAGGCCATGCCGCCCTTGGGCAGGGGCATGTGAGGAGAGGGCACGGGCACAGCCCAACGGGCACAGCCTGCCAAAGACCCCGATTTGCACCTGAGGCGGCATAAACAGGACCTGCACACACAAGGGCTCGAAGAGCCGCTGCTCCCCAGGCAGGGCGCCCAGCCCCAGAGATCCTGCAGGTGGGGCTGGGGACGCGTCATGCACGGGAAGAGGAGGCGACAGCGGAGGCTGGGGGGAGGAGGGGTGGAAACAGCTGAGCCAGCGCCAGCAGCTTTATCCCCCCCAGGCAGGGCAGGGGCTGAATGCTCACGTCTCAGCCAATGAGCAGCACACACATCGAAGCCGAAAGCGCCTGAGAGCCACGCCCGGGGCAGTCCCTGGTTACCTGGAGATGGGTGCCGCCCTGTCGGGCTCAGGAGACGTCCGGTGCGAGGGACCCGAGCGGGTTCTCAATCCCGTCTGCCCCCCTGTCACAGTGCCAGCCTCTCTGCCAGCCAGGCTCGCGTGTCTAGACTGCGAGTCCAGCCTGTCTGCCCCTCCACGCCAGCACAGCCACGCTTTCACACCCGCCACGTGTCGTTCCCACCCTGCTACCAAAGGAGAACGCTCGAGGGGCCTGGGAATTCAAAGGCAGAGCCACGCGTTGGGGAAAATCCCATAAACAAGCAGTCAGCCTACCCTCCGTCCAGGCCTGAGGAAGCTACCCCATCGATTGAAGGCTTCTCTCCTTATCAGACAGACATTCACACTCTTCATTCCAGGTTTTTGCCTGGTTTTTGCCTACATTTTATGATACCGCCGACAAAGCGATCAGTGTCTGTTCTGGCAAGCGGCAACGGGGCTCTGCTCCTCCAGACCCCTCGTTGAGGCTTGGCTGGACTCAGCCCCAGACTCCCTCCCTGGGTCCCTGTCGGCTGCTCCCATGTCCCAGCGGTGGCCGCACAGACTTTACGAAGCGAGTGAAACAAAAGGCACTGCCTGCTCGCAACAAACCCAAGGCTGCAACCTTCACATAGGCCGACGAATGAGAGACGCAGGCCGTATCTGGCTAGCAACCAGGGGCAGCTAACGGGAGTTTTGCAAGGGAGGTCTCCAAGTGAAGGAGACGTGACTGCGTGACCATGGGCGGGGGGTGGAGAGGGTTGTGGTGTGTCACGCGGTCTATTTGTTTGGGGAACCATGTGCTGATCCTAGCAGCCTGCTAGGCAAGGCTGAGAGATTCTGAACAAGGCTGTGACCCCCAAGTCCTTAGCACCCACAACCCTTAACCAGGCATGGGGCTACTCAGGGAGAACCAGGGTTTAAAAAGCCCACTCCTAAGCAACCAGGGAAGCTACTGCCCAGGGGAAGCTACCAGGGGAATTTTGCAGGGGAGCAGGAGCGTGGGGGGTAGATCCGCGTCACTGACATTCTGTAAGCTACATAACCCTCCCGCTCACCATAAACAACAATAAAGCAGGGGGCAAAAGAGAATGCAGGCAGGAGTCCAGCAACAGCATGGGGGCTATCTAGTTTACTTCACTGAGGGCAACGGGTAGGATTCATGCATTCGGTGCAAGGAGCTCCTGGCGCTCAGAGAATGCATACAGGCTTTGGAAACCAGGGCGGCTGGACTGGAGGAGTCAGGGAGACAGAGAGGTACACCGACGAGACTTTCCGAGATGCACTAGAATGGTCCCTCCCATGACGGCCTCTCTGTACTGCTGAGAAGGATGAAAGTGTCAGGGAAGAAGAACATCAAACTGGAGCGAAGGGAAACGATCCCATAATTGGGACCCTCCTTCCAGCTGATGTCCTGGTATCCCCTCGCACTGAGGGAGGGGGGAACTCCCGCCCTTAGGAAAAGACAGGCAATATCATGGGGGACTCCGTCATTACAAAGATAGATAGCTGGGTAGTGATGACAGGGAGAACGGGAGATGACTGCCTGCCGGGTGCAAAGATCACGGATCTCTCGAGGCACAGACTGATGAGCAGGGCTGGGGAGGAGCCAGTGGCTGTGGTACATGTAGCTACCAGTGACACAGGGATGGAGAGGAGAGAGACCCTGGAGGCCAAATTGAGGCTGCTAAGTAAGAGACTGAAGTCCAGCATGACCAGGTAGCATTAGCTGAAATGCTTCCAGTTCCACACGCAGGACCTGTTAGACAGCCGAATGGCAGGGTCTCAATACGTGGAGGAGATGCTGGTGCAGGGAGGAGGGTTTAGATTTATTAGGAACTGGGGAGCCTGGACAGGAAGGATGGGCTTCACCTAAACCAGAAGGGAACCGGATTGCTGGGATGTAAAATTAAAAAGGTCGTAGAGCAAGTTTTAAACTAAGGGCTGGGGGAAAGCCGACAGGCGCGGAGGAGCACGTGGTTCGGGCAGAGACATCCCTTAGGGGAGGGTCTATTCATGGAGATTCTCTCTATCCTAGTAAGGAGGAGAGGATGGAAGAGGATAAAATATGGTCAGGATCTGATAAGAAAGAGCCAAATGAAAAAGAGTCCCATTCGATTACGCCACATAATAGCAGACAGCTAAAAAGGGACAATTTTTAAAGTGCTTCTATACAAACGCTAGAAGTCTAAATACGCAGATGGGTGAACCTGATCGCTTCATATTAAATGAGGATATTGATACAATGGGCATCACAAAAACTCGGTGGAACGAGGATAATCACACTACAAAATATATCGGAAGGACAGAACAGTCGTACTGGTGGGGGAGCAGCATGTATGTGAAAGAGAGCAGACCCATGAAATAAAAATCTTAAATGAACCAAACTGTGCCATAGAATCTCTGTGGATAATAATTCCATGTCTGAATAATAAGAACAGAGCAGCAGGGATATACGACTGACCCCCTGGCCAGGCTGGTGATACTGACGGTGAGATTAGAGAGGCTACAAAATAAAAAACTCAATAATAGTGGGGGATTTCAACTATCTGCATATTTACTGGGTACATGTTGCCTCAGGATGGGATTTAGAGATAAAGTTTCTTGACATCTTAAATGACTGCTTCTTGGAGCAGCTACTCCTGCGACCCACAAGAGGAGAGGCAATTCTTGATTTAGTCCCAAGTGGAGCACAGCATCTGGTCCAAGACGTGAATATAGTTAATCTGCTTGGTAATAGTGACCATAACATAATAAAATTTAACATCTCTCGTGTGTGTGTGTGGCGGGGGGGGAGGGGACAGGGATGACGATGACAGGAGACACCAAAGCAGCCCACCATGGTAGCATTTAATTTCAGAAAGGGGAATTCAAAAATGAGGAAATTAAAAGGTCCAGGCCAACAAGTGAAATCCCTGCATACTGCATGGAAATGTTTTGAAGACACGTAATAGAGGCTCAATTTCAATGTATACCCCATATTAAAACACAAAGTAAAAGGACCAAAAAAAGTGCCACTGTGGCCATGCAACAAAGCAAACGAAGCAGTGAAAGGCAAAAAGGCATCCTTTAAAAAGTGGAAGTTAAACCCTATTGAGGAAAATAGAAAGAAGCATAAACGCTGGCAAACGAAGTGTAAAAATAGAACTAGGAAGGCCAAAAAAGGATTTGAAGAACGGCCAGCCAAAGACTCAAAATGGAACAGCAGAAATGTTTTTAAGAACATCAGAAGCAGGAAGCTGCTAAACAACCAGTGGGGCCACTGGACTATCATTCAAGATGCTAAAGGAGCACTCAAGGAAGATAAGGCTATTGCAGAGAAACTAAATGAATTCTTTGCATCGGTCTTCACAGCTGAGGATGTGAGGGAGATTCCCAAACCTGGAACATTCTTTTGGGTGACAAATCTGAGGAACTGTCCCAGACTGAGGTATCATTAGAAGTAGTTCTGGAACAAACCGATCAATTAAACAGTAATAGGTCACCAGGAGCAGATGGATCCACCCAAGAGTTCTGTGAAACTACAGAACTACTAACTGGGGTGTGTAACCTGTCATTTCAGTTAGCTTCTGTATCGGATGACTTGAGGACAGCTAGTGTGATAGCCAACTTTTAAAAAGGGCTCCAGAGGTGATCGCAACAATCACATGCTGGTTCGCCTAACTTCAGTATCATGTAAATTGATTGAATTATCGGACACATAGATGAATACGATCTGTTGTGGAAGAGTCAACATGGTTTTTGTGAAGTGAAATCATGCCTCACCAATCCACTAGAATTCTTTGAGGACCAACAAGCGTGTGGACGAGAGTGATCCAGTGCATATATTTTTCGGAAAGCCTTTCACAAGGTCCCAAACCAAAGGCTCTTAAGCAAAGTGAGAGGTCATGGGATAAGAGGGAAGGTCCTCTCCTGGATCAGTAACTGGGTAAAAGATAGGAAACAAAGGGTAGGAATAAATGGTCAGTTTGCAGAATGGGGAAAGGTAAATAGTGATGTCCCCCAGGGGTCTGTACTGGGACCAGTACTCTTCAACAGATTCATAAATGATCTGGAAAAAGGGGTAAAGAGTGAGATGGCTAAATTTGCAGATGATACAAAACTATTCAAGGTAGTTAAGTTCAAAGCAGACTGCAAAGAGTTACAAAAGGATCTCACCAAACTGGGTGAATAGGCAGCAAAATGGTAGATGAAAAATGCAAAATAAGGCACATTGGAAAACATAATCCCAACTCTACATATAAAATGATGGGGTAAATTAGCAGTTACCACTCCAGAAAGAGATCTTGGAGTCACTGTGGACAGTTCTCTGAGAAACACACACTCAATGGGCAGCGGCAGTCACAAAAGGTAACAGAATGTTGGGAATCATTAGGAAAGGACAGATAAGAAGACAGAAAATATCATGTTGCTGCTTTATAAATCCATGGTACACTCACATCTTGAATACTGTGTGCGGATGTGGTCGTCCCATCTCAAAAAAGATAGATTGGAATTGGAAAAGGTACAGAAAAGGGCAACTAAAATTATTAGGGGTATGGAAAAGCTTCCATATGAGGAGAGATTAATACGACTGGGACTTTTCGGCTTGGAAAAGAGATGACGGGGGGGTGGGGGAGATATGATAGAGGTCTATAAAATCATGACTGGTGTGGAGAAAGTGAGTAAGGAAGTGTTATTTACTCCTTCTCATAACACAAGAACTAGGAGTCACCAAACAAAATTAATAGGCAGCAGGTTTAAAATGAACCAAAGGAAATATTTTTTCACACAGCACACAGTCAACCTGTGGAACTCCTTGCCAGAGGATGTTGTGAAGGCCAAGACTATAATGGGGTTCAAACAAGAACTAGGTAAGTTCATGGAGGATAGGCAGCAATGGCTATTAACCAGGCTGGGCAGGGATGGCTGTTTGCCAGAGGTTGGGAGTGGCTGATGGGATGGGTCACCTGGTGATTACCTGTTCTGTTCATTCCCTCTGAAGCACCTGGCCCTGGCCCCTGTCGGCAGACAGGACACTGGGCTAGATGGACTGTTGGTCTGACCCACTATGGCTGTTCTTATGTACTTCTCCCCAGTACACTGCCCGATTCGCCCCACAGATCCCAGGAACCCTTGGCATGTGCACACCTGACCTCTCAGGTTGATCATTTTGGTTGAGCAAAGTCAGCACAAAAATTGGGTCTCGAAAGGGAAGCCAGCTTCAACCTCAGCTGTGCAGGGGACAGCATCCCTCCGTGAGGGCTGACCTAGGGCAGTTTGTAGCCAGCATGTTAAGCGGGTCAGGCTGGAGCGCAACCACAAGCAGCCTCTGGGCCAGAGACGGCCTCCAGAATTCTGCAACCCAGCCCCAGGCTTCTCCAAGCCTGAATGCTCGGTGCTGCTCATGGAAAGCATAGGCCTGGGGCTGGGCCCAGGGCAGAGCTGGGCATGCTGGGAACCGCAGTCCCCTGTATTCAAGGTGGGTGGCCACAGGCACATTTGGGCAAGTGGCTCTCACTGCTCACCTCCACCTGATCTATTTAGATTGTAAGCTCTTTGGGGCAGGGACCCTCTGCTGCCCTGTGTTCGTACAGCACCTAGCGCAATGGGGTCCTGAGCTCAGCTGGTCCTCTGGCACTACTGGAATAAACATGATGATTCCTGCGCAGACCTCGGCTGCGCACACTCCACATGCCCTCCCGCTCCCCCACCCGTCCGTTCCAGGCCCTGCCTGGGCTCTGGCCTGTCTCCCCCTCTGCACCCCATCATGCTAGACATCATCCATTCCTGGGCCTCAGGGTGGGAGTTTCATCGCCCAGCCCCACAGTACAACCAGGGAGCTCTGAGCGTCCTAGATATAATACAGAGTCCCTTGGGGCAGGGTGCTGCTAGCCCGATCCACTGCTGGGCTCCCACCGGGGCTCAGAGAGAGACCACACCCCGGGGCAGACGCAGGAGCTTCCCCCTCGGGCAGGGAGCCAAAGCCCTGCCCTGCTGCCAAGGGGAGAACCGGGAGGGCTGGAGAGCCTTTGGGATCCACGCCCTTGTGGATGGGCGGTGCAGGGGACTGCCAGACGCACCCAGTCCCCAGCACTGCCCGGGAGTGACGGTTCATCGAGCCCCACGAGGGGCTACAGCGGAGTCTGGGGGGTCAGTGATGTGGGGGAAGACTCACGGGGGGGACTCACTCCTTGCCTCCGCCACTACCTCTTGCCCATCAGAACTGACGCCAGCACATCTGCCATCTCCACCTGCCAGCCCTGGCAGTACCCCCGGAGCCCCTCACGGCGTGAAGCTGCAGGCAGCCCAGGCTAGCTGCGTTCCCGGGCACCACGTGAAGGGAGCGAAGAGGCATGGCAGGGAGCAGCTCTCCGAGGAGGGTCCCTGCCTGCCCCGGTGACAGCATTGCTGTCTCCCGGCCCTCCCCACCCACATAGGAATCTCTTGCTGCCCCCCAAAGGGGAGGAGAGCATGACCGTCTATGTCCTGTACAGCACCTAGCACAGGGGGGCCCGGTCCTTGCCTAGGGCTCCTGGGCACTGTGACCGCACACAATACTAGATTTGCACATCAGTAACAGCAGGGGCAGGAAAGGGGGGAAGAAAGGGATCCGGATAGACACACTGGGATGGGGCAGGAGCCTTCGGGGGGTTGTTCCTGGTGCCAGGGTTGCCTGGGCATGGCAGGGAACCACACACTGCCGGGGGGCACCGAGAGCTGGGCTGTCTGTGGGGCTGCGGGGCCAGACGATGGCCCTGGCCTGCACCAGGCCCCCCAGCCAGTCAAGAAAGGCAGGGACGTCTGCCCTCTCTGCACCCCCCAAGTGCTCAGACCGAGCACTCCCATGGTGCCACGCAGCATCCTGAGATACACCGCGCTGCCCTGCTCCGGGCGGGGGGCAGGGGTGGGGCCGGGGCTGGGAAGCAGCAGGACACTTACGAGTGGAGGCCGTGGATGCCGCCTTCGATCTGGGCTGACATGGTCCTCTTCTCGAACTTCAGCTCGCCCGAATACATCATGGAGCTGTCAAACACAGAGAGCGCGTGGCTAGGCTCGCCGCCAGACACACCCGCAGACCGGCGCTGGGCGGGCAGGGGTGCCGTGGGCAGGGGCACGCAGGCGGAAAGAGAGCCACAGGGACGGCACGCACACAGGAGAGCAAGTTGCAGCTGTGGGGGCTACATTGCCATAGCAAGCTGGCCCAGGACCGTGCCAGTGCCACGGCTCGGGCAATAACTTAACTCTGCCAGACTAACGGGGCCCTGGAGCAGCCCCCATGTGCCACAGGGCCTGGACAGCCACAGCCCCTTGGCCGCTCGTTTCCTGTGGGACTCCCAGGCGCTGCTGTCTGTGAGACGCCTCCAGGGCGGGACGCTCACTCTTCCCCACAGCCTGGCACGCCTGCAGCCCGCGGCTCACCTCCCCACCCCTCAGATGCCACCCGTCCCCCATGGTGGGGAGAGCCCAGGATTGTGGAGGGCGGGGGCTGGGTTGATCTCCTGGAGGCCCCAGCCCCAGGGAAGCGCCAGGCCTGAGTCAGAACGGCAGGGTCTCTGCTTCCCGCACGCGGCCCCATCCCTCCACGCCCCTCCCCTCACCGGAGAATGGAGAGGCTACTGGCCCCGATGTCCTGGCAGCCGTGCTGGATCCCTGCGATCAGGTAGGGGACGAACTTCTGGATGGAGCCTTTGTCCTGGATGGAGCCCGAGACGCCCTGCGCCACCTTCACCTTCTCCCCTTCGCTGCGGGGAGGACACAGCGGCCGTTATAGGGGCCCACGCCCCTGCAGCTGCTCCCCTCCGTGACCCTGTGTCCGCCTGCCCACCCTCGGTGCCTATGGGCCCTGCGCCCCACTGTCCGCAGGGAGAGAACCAGAGCCTGGCAGGCTGTGCCAGGACCCTGAGGGCGTTTTCTGTATAGACTCGTATCGAGACACGGTGCCAGCCCCCGGCCGAGCAGAGGGGGGGTCACACCTGAAATACCGCTTCTGGCTACTGCTGTTCTTCTCCATGGCATCGAGAGAGCCCATCCCTCGGTACTTCTTCAGCCTCACGCCGTCCGAGAAGAAATACTCGCCTGGGGCCTCCGTGGTGGCAGCCAGCAGGGAGCCCATCATCACTGGGGGGAGAGGCAGAAAAGGGGGGCGTTAGCGCCAGAGCAGAGACCAGCTTGCGGCTCATGGGCCACGCTCGGGGCAGGGGTAACCCCAGGGGCATGTCCGTGTCCTGCCGCGCAGCTCCAGCTCGGGCAACGGAGCACCTACTGGGCTGTGACCCAAGGGGGTAATTGCCACGGCAGGGCCGGATGCAGCTGTCTGGGGGCATGGGAGCAGCAGCCACAGGGGGGGTGCCTGCCTGGATGCTCGGGGGCTGGCCCCCATCCCCCAGGCAGGAGGGGATTCGCCCGTGAACTCCAGCAAGGCAAGGCATGTGGGATTCCACGCACCCGACCGTGGCATGTTGGAGCCAGCACTGACCGCGAGGGGAGACCACCCCCCTGGGGAAGTCGCTGCCCCCTTTCCCTATAGTGAGGCCCCCTAGCACTACCCCGGGGCCCTGGGAAGAGTGCCCCTGGCGGGTCACTGCCGCACTGGGGCCAGGCAGGCTGGTCCCGTGGCACCTGTCGGACTCACCCGTTGAGGCTCCGAGGGACAGCGCCTTCACCACGTGGCCCACGGTCTGGATGCCGCCATCAGCGATCACGGGCACGCCGAACCTGCGGGCGTACTCCGCCACCTTGTACACTGCTGTGCCCTGGGGCCTGCCGCACGCCATCACTGCAGCCGGGGACAGGACCATCAGGCCCCGGGCCCCCTGGGCACCTCCGGCTCCTCGGCCAGCCGCAGGTGTCCCCCAGGCCAGGAGCTGGGCGCACGGGGCAAGCCATTCCCTGCATCGCCAGCCTGGCCTGAGCAGGGGCCAGGAGGCCTCCAGCAGGCCCTGCTGTGGGGCAGAGTGGGGCAGAACAGCCCCCACCTAGGACATCAGTGCCAAGGATGGGCAGGAACACGGGGCTGAGGTCGCTGCAGTGTTTCTACCCGCAGCCAGGTGGAGCAGCTGGGCTAACCAGGGCTACCCTCTGCCCAGCGGGGCACCAGTCCAGCAATTTACTGCCCCGCTGGGGGCTGCTGGCACCCGTGAGGCCAGCCCCAATGTGAGTGCGCAACCCCCCGGCCCGGCACGCGCCCCTACCTTCCTGTGTGATGCAGATGGAGCCGCAGCCCATGCCCACGCGCAGGCCGTCCACCCCTGCGTCTATCAGGTTCTTCGCCTGCGCCGCGGTCACCACTGCGAATCCAACAGGAGACAAAAGCCAGGGCAGCCATGAAACACCTGGTCGCTGGGCCCCAGCGGGGCAGACTCAGGGCCCGCCTGGCCCGCTCTCGGACAGGGAATCCGGCCCCTCCAGCCCACCCTGCAGCCTGGGACCTGCCACGCTTCCGCAGGCCCCGCCGGCCACCCAGCCCAGGCCTCCAGCGATGGGGAGGTGGGACCGGGCAGAGCAGGGGCAGGATGGCGTTGGTGGGCAGTGCCCTGGCCTGCCCCTCTGCTGGGCCTGGCACGGCTGCTCCCAGGGGCCTGGGCTGGATGATCACGGGCCCCGGAGGAGCCAGCTCCGATCCCAGCATGGCGAGCACTTGCGTCCAGGCTCAGGAACAGCGTCCAGCCCTCTAGAACCAATGGTGCAGGGGCTCCCTCAGCTTGGGGGTGGCGCCCGGCGCTTTGGGTGCACAAGGTCCTTGTTTTTATCTGCCCCAATGACCTGTGGGGCTTGGATGTGTGCACCCCCCAGGGATGGGCCCAAGCAGCCTGCTGCTCCCAGACTGTCCTCGTCCCTAGGGAAGGTGTTCGGCCGTTTTAACACCACTGCACGTGCAGCCCCGGACGCCAGGCTCCCAGGCCGGGAAGCGAGCAGAGCCCTGGGCCCAGACGCACCACATGGGCGGTGGTTTCCCACACAGCTCCAGACAGCCCTCGCCAGGGAAAGTCCCAGGGTTCCCGCCCTGTGTGTTCAGTGCTGGGCCAATTGGCGCACAGCCCCGAAAGGGCCCCCGGCACCAGCAGGCTCTGCCCCCCACCCCCTGAGACTCACCATTGCCGCCGACCACCTGCAGCTCGGGGTATTTCTGCTTGATGTAATGGATCATGCTGATCTGATACACCGAATTGCCCTGAGAGGAGTCCTGGGGCGGGGGGAGAACACCACAGTTAGAGATGGCTCTGACCCGCCCCCGCACTCACCCCAACCCCTGCCCCTGACTGCAGGGGGGACCAGCCACCCCCGGAGGTGGAGGGGCCCTCGGCAGGGAGACGCCCAGCCCTCGCTCAACGCAGCGCTTTCGCTGACCCTGCCACACCCATGGGGCTCGTTCCCTGCACTCCCAGTGGTGCCAACGCAGCCCAGCAGCTGTGCCCACGCAGAGGGAGCTGGCATCTCTGGGAGCCTGCGCCAGCAGCGGTGCGGGACCGACCCAGCTCCTGGGGCTTGGATGCGTCGGAGATCCCCGCGCAGCCTGCTCCGGCAGGGGAGGCAGACGGAGGGTTTGAGGGGTCTGACCCGGGCACGGGGGCCACCAGGCTGTGCCAGCCACCTGCTTTGGCTGGGCCAGGGCCTCAGGGCTTTAAACTTTGCTGTGCTGGGGCTGAGGGAGGCTGTTGGGGCAGGGGGCAGCAGGGCCCCCATAGCCCGGCACCCACCAGCACCACCACGTCGACGCCGGCCTGCGTGAGCAGGTCGAGCCGGTACTTGTCGTCCTCACGAGTGCCGATGGCCGCCCCGCACAGCAGCTGCTTGCGCGAGTCCTTGGAGGCCAGCGGGTAGTCGCGGTTCTTCTTCAGGTCCGTGCGGGCGATGATGGCCACCAGCTCGTCGCTGTCGTTCACGATAGGCAGCTTCCCTGGGGCGGGGAGGGGCGTGGGGGCGAGTCACACCAGGGACCGGAGGGGCCGGCACCGCCACGGCTTATTACTCGCCTTTAACGCGGCCTGTGGCTGACAGCCCCGTTCCCCAGCTCAGCCCCTTGCATCGAGATGAGCCAGCGCCACGGCTCAGCTCAGCGCCCCGTGCCAGCAGCCCCCCAGCTCGTAGCCACACTGCAACCTTAGCCACGCTGCCAAGCAGCTCAGAGCACGTGGGGCTGGGCCCACACACCCCGTCCAGCACCCAGGCTCCGATCAGGCACAGCCACTTTCTACTCCAAGCCCTGGAGAACAACCCCCAGAGTCAGCAAGGAGAGGGAGCCTGGGTTATGGGGCACAGATGGCATGCCTGGCCTCCTGCCTGGGCACAGAGGGGGGGCACCAGTCCTGGGGCAGCACACAGTCCCAGGGTGGGCTAGCAGGGGCTGCGGGCCAGGAATGAGGGGCACCGGCAGAGCTGGGGGTGTGTGTGGGTCTCCCGTGCCTGGGGCAGGGGGGCAGCGCCAGGGCCCTGGTACCTTTCTTGCTGCGCTGCAGGATCTCATTGGCCTCCTTCAGGGTGATCCCGGCCGGCGCCACCACCAGGTCGTTGCGCTTGGTCATCACCTGCGGGGCCACGTGGCGCAACGTCAGAGCAGCCAGATGGGCCCCGGGACTCCCCCCCCCAACAGCCCTGTCCCCGTGCCCTGCCTCGCCTCCCGGCACTCAGCCCCGTGCCTGTGTCCCCGCTGCCCCCCCGCCCAGAACTGGGTGCCTGGCACCACAGCGCCAGCTCGCAGGCCACGAGCTACCGAGCCTGGAGGCTCGGCCCCACAGGCGGGCGGGCCAGCATGAGAGCCAGCCCCCGCGCCCCAAGAAGAGCAGGGCCCCCGGCCGGTACCTCGCTCAGGTAGGTGGCGTAGTCCTTCTCAGTCAGGAAATCGATGTCCCGCGAGGTGACGATCCCCACCAGCTTGCTGTCCATCTTGCCCGTTTCAGTGACGGGGATGCCTGAGAAGCCATGCCGCGCCTTGGCCTCGAAGACATCCCCCACATTGTGCGTGGGGCTCATCACCACCGGGTCCGTGATGAAGCCTTGCTCAAATTTCTGCAGGCGAGGGAGAGGGGGAGTCACCCGCCCGGCGCCCACAGCACAGGCTGGGGTCAGCCTCCCACAAGCACCTGCCCCAGCCCTGTGCTCCCTGGGGGGCACCTTCCCACTACCACCTCCCCGGCCCCTGCCTCCCACAAGCGCCCCACCCCAGTCCTCCCTGGACGGCCGCACCCCGGCCCCCGCGCTCCCCAGGGGACACCAATCTCTCTATTGACCCACCCAGCCCTGCTCTCCTGGCAGCCAACCCCCTTGGTGCCCCAGCTAGCGCCTTCCCCCCCTCCCACGCTCCCCCGGGCCCTCTGACGGCCCAGCAGTTTGGGGCAGGGGGTGCCCTCACTCCCCAGGGCGTGCACGTCCGAACTGGATGCCAACACCTAGCACAGGGGAACACTGGGAACTGCTCTGCAGTGGAGGTATTCTGGGGATTTCTCTGAGTGCTGTGTGTGCCTCAGTTTCCCCCATATGTTACTCATGTATGTCGGTGATGAGACCCGGGCGTGTGATCATGGCAGAGGTCACTGGAGGGCGGATGGGCCTTCCCCAGCCACACATTCGCCGGCCTGACCCCTCTGCCCTCCTGAGTCAGCCAGCTGGGACAGGTTGCGGCAGGTGGAGACTAGGAGGGGTGGCTAGGGAGGCTAGGAGGGGACTCCGACACGGGGGGCCCCACCCCACACACCACAGGGTAGCCACAAAGGACCGGGGTCTGGGAGGGGCGGGGCAGCCCCCCGGGCCAGTCCCCTGGGCACGGCTGGTACTTGCCTTGACCTTGCGCACCTCGTTGGCCTGGAATTCCGGGGTGCAGTTGTGGTGGATGATCCCGATGCCGCCCATCAGCTGTGGGGAGAAAGGGGGTCAGCCTCTGCCCGCCCCATGGAGCTCGGGGGGGGCTCCCCAAGGGGGGGGAGGCTATGCCGGGGGGGAGCCCTCAGGACACTCAGCCCAGCTCCAGCGAGCGAGAAGCTTGGGGATGGGAACTGGGGCCACTGAGCTCAGTGGGGACGATCCCCCCTTTCCCCCCCCCGGGGGCTCACCGCCATGGCGATCGCCATGTCCGACTCGGTGACCGTGTCCATGGGCGACGAGATCAGCGGCGTCTTCAGGGTGATCTTGCGGGTCAGCGCCGAGGTAAGGTCCTGGGGGGCACAGAGCTGTGAGCCCCTCAGCCTCCCCCCCCCAGCGATAGTCCCCCCCCAGGGGAGCACAGAACCATGAGCTCCTCAGTCCCACAGCGATAAACCTCCCGGGGTGGGAGAGGAGCTGTGAGCCCCTCGGCTCCCTCCCCAGCGATAGCCCCCCCGGGTGGGGGCACAGAGCCATGAGTCCCTCAGCCCCACAGCGATAACCCTCCTCGGGCGGGGAAGGGGGGAGCCAGGCCAGGGCATAGAGGGTCAGGGACCACAGACCCAGCCAAGGGGGTGGGAGGCCAGGCTCCAACCCCATCCCTGGAAGCCAAATTCCAGATTGAGCTGCAGCGAATTCGAGCAGAACTGAGGGACCTGGCTGGCCACAGGGCCGGGAAATCCCTTGTGCGAGACGGCAGGGAATGATCCCTGGGGAGACGGGGTTCCTGTCCTGGGAATGGAACCTCTGGGGAGGTAGAGCTGTGGGGAATCAGGAGACAACTGGTGGCCCCCCAGAAGTGCCGCCGAAGGCTATTGTACCTGGCGCCCGATGTCCCGCTCTCAGGACCCCAGGGGACCCCCAGGCAGTGGCTGCTACAGAGCTGTTACTGGCAGGGTCTCTGACGTGGGCAGGCTGCTCGGCCGGTCCTGGGATCCCCGGCAGAGGATAAGGCAGGCCCGGGAGAAGGGTAAAGCAGCCCTGGGGACCCTGCCCCGCACAGAGGAATCTTTCCAGAAAGTGGCGATGGACATGGGGGGCCCCTCAGCAAGGCCCCCTGTCGGGGAAGAAATATGTTCTGGTGGGCCTAGATTTTGCTCCTCGCTACCCCAAGGCCATGGCTCTGTCCTCCGCTGAGGCTGACACCATGGCGGACGCGCTGCTGACCATTTTCAGCAGGGCTGGGTTCCCCCGGGAGATCCTTACAGACTCGGGGTCCAGTTTCGTGTCAGCCCTGCTCCAGTGCCTGTGGGAGAAGTGTGGGTCCGGCACGCCTCAGCCGGTCACCCTCATCCCACAGGCGGGTGCGGAGCTTTAACAGGACCCTGAAGATGATGCTAAAGGACTTTTATGGCCCAGCACCCAGAGGACTGGGACAAGGACCTGTCCCCCCTGCTGTTCACATACTGGGAAATGCTCCAGGAACCCACAGGGCTCTCTCCCTTCGAGTTGCTGTGCAGGAGGACCGTGTGGGGACCCCTGGACTTGGAGAGAGTTGAATGGGAGGGGAAGGCCTCTCCCGAGGGGGAATCGGTGGAGTACGTACTAGCTTTCTGGGAGAAGCTCACTGAACTCATGGGTCTGGCCAGGAAGAACGTAGCCAGGGCCCAGCCCGCTCCTACAGCATCGTGGACCAGGTGATGGTTCTCATCCCAGGGCAGAGGAAGAAGCTTCAGGCCGCCTGGGGTGGCCCCTTCAAGGTCATCAAACAGCTGAGTGAGGTGAACTGCATGGATGTGCTGTCCAACCGGTCACAGCCACCAGTGCATCATGTCAACGCGATGAAGCCGTCCTGTGACAGGGGGCTGGTGCTGGCCATGTGTGGGCAGTGGGAGGGGAAGGGGAAGATCCCCTGGTGGAGACAGGAGCTGGCCTCCCATTGGAATCGATTCCCCTCTGACCAGCGAACCCTGGCCCAGCAGGCAGAGATCAGAGTGGCGCTGGGCTCACTACCCTGGCTGCCCATTGGGCGAAGGCAGGAGCAAATGCTCCCATCAGATGTTCCCCTTCCAGAGTCACTGGGAAAACTGCCCAGGCCCGGGACAAGGAGGTCCAAGATATGCTGGCTCTGGGGGTGATCCAGCCGTCCACCAGCCCGTGGGCCTCTCCGGTGGTGCTGGCCCCCAAGAAAGACAGGAGGATCCGGTTGCGTGTGGACTATTGGGAGCTGAACGCCATCACCGTGTCTGACGCCTGCCCCACGCCCAGACAGATGAGATCCTAGATAAGCTGGGGGAGCTCGTTGCCTCACCACCATGGATCTCACCAAGGGCTGCTGACAGGTGCCCTCAGAGCCGGGTGCTAGGCAGAAATCTGCCCTCATCACCCCAGAGGGCTCTTTGAGTTCCTGGTCCTGCCTTTTGGCCTCACAGGGGCACCTGCCACTTTCCAGCGCCGGCTAGGCCAGTTACTGAGTGGGATGGAGAGCTGCGCCCTGGCGCACATCCACGATATCTGCATCTTTAGCCAGACCTGGGGAAACCCTGTGTCCCAGGTGAGGAGGGGGCTGGGTCGCCAGAAGGAGACAGGGCTGACAGTGGAGGCAGAGACGTGTAAGGTGGGGCTGACGAGGTTACAGACCTGGGCCACGAGTTGGGAAGCGGCTGCCTAAAGCCCGAGCCAGCCAAGGTGGAGGCAGTTGGAGACTGGCGTGTCCCCCAGACCAAGAACCAGGCCCAGGCCTTTATCGGGATGTCGGGTACCATGGAGGTTTGTGCCTCACTTCAGCTCCACAGCCGCCCCCATCACTGAGCTAGGTAAGAAGGGGAAGCCAGACAAGGGAGTCTGGACCAAACCGTGCCAGGAAGCCCTGTGTGCACTGACAGAGGCTCTGATCCAGGGCCCAGTTCTGGTAAATCCAGATTTCCACTAGTCCTTTATAGTGTTCACAGATGCCTCAGACACAGGGCTGGGCATGGGGTTGATGCAAACCAATGCGAAGGGGGGGAGGCCCCGCAGAATGTGCCTGAGCAAGACACTGCTGCCCCGGGAGCAGAGTTATGCTGTCCTAGAGGAGGAGGCCTGGCCATGGGGGGCTCTTAAGAAAATGCAGCCGTACCTGCTTGGGCAGCATGTCACTGTGTACATGGACCCCTTGCCTCTGACCCGGCTACACCCGCTGAGGGGGGCTAATGCCGTGCTCATGAGGTGGAGTCTGACACACCAGGATTATACTACGGAGGTAGGCCACGTTACAGGGAGTGGCAGTGTTGTAGCGGATGCTCTGTCATGGAGAGGGGGCCCCAAACTTCCCCAGGTCACTGGCTGTGGTGACCATGTTCAGTTCGGTCTCTGGGGGGGAAAGAGATGTGACGAAGTGGAGATGTTCTTGGGGTTTTCTCTCGGAGTGCTGTGTGTGTGCTTGTTTCCCCCCATGTTACTCATGTATGTCGGCGATGGGAGTGGGGTGTTTCAGAGCCCACTAGTGGGCGGATGGACCTTCCCCAGCCACATGTCCGCAGACCTGGCTGGGATCCCCTGCCCTGGGCCAACCAGCTGTAACAGGTTGGAGCAAGCAGAGACCAAGAGGAGTAGCCACCTAGCCCAGGAAGGAGACAAGGACCGGGAAGGAGCTTGGGGAGGGGTCTCCAGGTGGCTGGGGAAAAGTGGCAGTGCCCCATGGGGGGTCAGGGGGTAGGACCTCAGAGGGGGGCTCTGAGTTTCCACAGGTGGTCGCTGCTGTTACCTAATTAAGCTGCTAGCAAAGTCCTTAGATGCTGTGATCCTGAGAGTTAATAACCCGTCTGACTCCCACACCGGCCATGAATCGCTTCAGACTGCAAGGTGGGTGCCTGGCCCTTTGGGCGTGGAGGAACTCCCTGGGACCTGTCCCTGGGGCCCCGCCGAGGGAGTTCCAGGCAGAGCAGGGGGCTCACCGTCTGAGGTCAGATCTCGGAGTTGGGCTGCGCTGGTGCGTGGAGACCTGGGGGGCAGGGGGAGACCGGGACAGACTCCACAGCACCAGACTCCCGACTGGCTGCATCAAGAGGGGAGCCGAGCAGGGTCCCGGGTGGGATCCGTCACACGGCCGCAGCTCCAGATCCCCGTTTCCCCACCAACCCCAGCCTCGCCTGGCTGGCCCTGGCCTCCCTCCCCACCATGCTGAGCAGCACAGGAGCGACTCAGGCCATGCCCTGTGTCACGCGGGCTGCATTAGGAGGGGGGGGCATTTGTGTTATTTGACATTAATGTGTCAAAATCATAATGATTCATGTAAGACATGCCATGTCAGGTACTGTTAAAAAGGTTATAATATGCTGAATAAGATGGTAATATTTATGTTCATGTGTAATATGTGAGAGGAAAGTTATGGAGATCTTTGATATCCTGTATTTCAAACTGTGCTGTAAAAGACACACCCCAGACAGAGAGGCCACAGGACAATAGCCCGCTTAATGGCCCATCAAGATCTTTACAGAAGCCAGAGGCCCGGGAAGAAGCTAAAGGCATACCTGAAGAGTTACCAGG
>ML675616.1:96136-109219 GCA_007922155.1 Mesoclemmys tuberculata | reverse complement strand
GCTCGTCAGTCCCCAGTCTGTAGCTGTGCATGGGATTCTTCCGTCCTAAGTGCAGGACTCTGCACTTGTCCTTGTTGAACCTCATCAGATTTCTTTCGGCCCAATCCTCCAATTTGTTTAGGTCCTTCTGTACCCTATCCCTCCCTTCCAGGGTATCTACCACTCCCCTAGCTTAGTGTCATCTGCAAACTTGCTGAGGGTGCAATCCACCCCATCCTCCAGATCATTAATAATGAAGATGTTGATCAAAATTGGCCCCAGCAGCAACCCTTGGAACTTGTTACTGGCTGCCAGCTAGACATGGAGCCATTGATCACTACCCGTTGAGCCCTATGATTGATCTAGCCAGTTCTCTATCCACCTTATAGTCCATTCATCCAATCCATACTTCTGTAACTTGCTGGTCAGAATACTGTGGGAGGCCGTATCAAAAGCTTTGCTAAAGTCGAGGTATATCACGTCCACCACTTTCCCCATAGCCACAGAACCAGTCACCTCTTAATGGAAAGCAATCAGGTTGGTCAGGAATGACTTGCCCTTGGTGAATCCATGTTGACTGCTCCTGATCACCTGCCTCTTTTCTAAGTGCCTTAAAATGGATTCCTGTTGGACCTGCTCCATGATTTTTCCTGGGACTGAGGTTAGGCTGACTGGCCTGTAGTTCCCCAGATCCTCCTCCTCCCCTTTTGAAGATGGCACTAGATTTGCCTTTTTCCAGTCATCTGGGACCTCCCCCAATTGCCACGAGCTTTCAAAGATAATAGCCAATGGCTCTGCAATCACATCAGCTAACTCCCTCAGCACCCTCGGGTGCATTGCACCCGGCCCCATGGACTTGTGCACATCCAGCCTTTCTAACTAGCCCTGACCCTGTTCCTTGAGCACTGAGGGATGTTCACCTCCTCCCCATTCTGTGCCGCCCAGTGCAGGAGTCTGGGAGCTGACCTTGCCTGTGAAGACAGAGGTAAAAAGGGAATTTTTCTTCACATCCTCTGTCACTAGGTTGCTTCCCCCATTCTGTAAGGTTCTTGTTCCCCTCACATCCCTTGCTAGCTGCAACTCCAATTGCGCTTTGCCCTTCCTGATTTCATTCCTGCATGTTCGAGCAGTATTTTTATAATCCTCCCTAGTCATCTAACCAAGCTTCCACTTCTGGTAAGCTTTTTTGTGCTTGAGTTCACCAAAGACTTTGTTAAGCCAAGTGGGTCACCTGCCATATTTGCTATTCTTTCTGCACATCGGGATGGTTTGTTCCTGTGCCCTCAATAAGGTTTCTTTAAAATACAGCCAGCCCTCTTGGATTCCTTCCCCCTCATATTAGCCTCCCAGGGGATCCTGCCCATCAGCTCCCTGAGGGAGTCAAAATCTGCTTTTCTGAAGTCCATGGTCCGTATCCTGCTGTTCTCCTTTCTTCCTTGTGTCAGGATCCTGAACTCGACCATCTCATGGTCTCTGCTGCCTAGGTTGTCACCCACTTCTACTTCCCCTACCCAATCTTCCCTGTTTGTGAGCAGCAGGTCCAGAGGAGCTCGGCCCATAGCAGGTCCCTTCAGTGCTTGCACCAGGATCAGGAAGGGTCGACGAGCCCTTGGCAGGCAGAGCCGCAGGCCGGCAGGAAGGATTTCTGAGCCCCGCCAGCTGAGCTGCTAATCCAAGGTCATTGTGGAGCCGGGCGGGGCTCAGCCCTCCCAGCCCCCAGCCCTGGGGAAGGGCCTCTGCTAACATCGGGTGGGCTAGCTCCCGGCAGGGGGCCAGGCCAGGCTCACAGCCCCATGGGGAGATTGGGGTTCAGCCCTCCCAGCTGGACACAGCACCCTCCCCCTGCAGACGCAGGCCCCGCACAGCTACAGCCAGCTACCTTCGCGGGTGCCAGCCATGGCGAAGGGACTCAAGGGCCATCGGAGGGGGGGGGGGCACAAGGATGCCAGGAGGGAGGGCGCAATGCGGTGGGCACCCCGCTCTCCATGTGCAGGGCCCCATGACGCACAGGGGAGGTGGGCTGGCCAGATGGGGCACCCACCCTATCAGAGGGGAAGGGGCTGCCAGCTGGCATTTGAGATGGGAGGGGAGGAAGGGGGCTGCCTGCAACCTGGCCAGGATGGACAGAGCTATGTCAGCGACATGCCGTCCCACAGCTGGGGGGGAGAGGCCCCCCGCTGGCTCAGGGTGAGGGGACCTGGACATCCCCCCTCCCCCTTTGGAGGGTGACAGGGTCTGGAACCAGGCCTAAACGCAGGGATCTGGGTGGGGAGCAGCACCCCTGTGGGCCCCCTTGAATTCCTCCCCACTTGCTCCTCCCTGCCAGCCAGGCTCTTGCGGGGGGGGGGGGGGGGGGGGGGGGGGGGAACTAAAAATAGAAGCAGCAGCTGCTGCAAACAGCAAGAGCCTGGGCAGAGCAGGGGAGGGACAGGCATCTCCCCAGCCCCCCAAAATCTAGCATCCAGCACCTCTAGCCCCCCAGCTGTTGGGTGGCACGGGACGCACCTCTGCTAGACCGAGAGCCACCCCGTTAGATCCTTGCCCCTTCATCCAATCAGCGCAGGCTGTGCCCGAGTCACCGTCAACCTTCTCCGAGCCCAGGCACCGGGAGTCGCTCGCTCTACGGCAGGTTTCCAGCCCTTTAACTGTCCCCGGGCTCTTTGCTGTCCCCCTCCTTTACCCGCCTCCTCCTTGGCTCGCGGGCACCAGGACTGGACTCGGGGCTCCAGCAATGGGGCACAGCGATCAAAGCCCTCTCGCACCGGAGCAGAGAGGCTGACCATGGAGCAGGCCCCCCCCCACGCCCAGGACAGGGAACGCCCTCCCGCCCCCCCCAGGCAGAGCTGCACTTCGCCCCTTCTCCATCATTCTCGAGGGTCAGCCAATGGGGCGGGGTGCTTCCCCCCGCCTCTCTACCATGCTGCAGCCCACCCCAGGCCTGCTCAGGCCTGGGGACCCCAGCAAGGCACAGGCTGGGATGGGATGGGGGGAGACTTGTCTCCCCACCCTGCCACGCAGTGACGGGCCCCTGCCCCAGTGAGTGGGGGAGTCAGAGCCACCAGCCCCTCCCCAAATCCACAGCCCAACCCCAGTGACCCCGTGTGTGGGGGGAGGGGAGGCACCTGGGAGTGTGGCGGGACCTTTCCCAGCCCCCAGTGGGCACAGAGGGATCAGAGCCGAACAGAGGGGGGCCGGCCCCCGCCAGACGTCCCATGGGGGGGCGGAGGGCTCTGCCCCAGAGTAGGGAAGGCCCAGCCAGCTGGCGGGAGCAGCAGCTTGTATGTCCCTCCTCCACTGGCAGGAGGCTGGGGTAGGGTCGCTCTCTGGGTCTGCAGGAGGGGCGGGCGTCAGGCGACTGGACACGCTGCCCCCAGCCGCTCGTCCGGGAGAGCCCTGGGTGCGGCCGAGACATCCGCGCAGGCGACACCTCCGCCCCTCGCCCGCCCCACGCCTGCTCATCCAATCCATCCCAAACCCCGGACATCTCTGCCAAGGCTTTGTCTGCCAGGGAGAGCCACCCTTCTCCTCCGCCCTCCCCAGGGCCCGCGGGGCCGGCGAGGCCAGGCTGCTGGCAGAGAACGGAGACGCACGACACCCGCAACTCACAGGTCACAGTCCCTGCACGCCCAGGCGCACGAGGTGCTGCTGTGCCAGGGCCATGCCAAGGCGCTCGGGCTAAGAAGGTGCATGGGAACCGCATGCTGGGCCCCAGCTGTGGCCTCTGGGAATCAGGCCTCGCACCCTACCCTGGCTTTGGCACTTTTCAGTTGGCAGCCCGGGGGCTGAATTCCTTCAGCTTTTGCCCGTTCCAGAAGGGCAGAGAGCCCAGGGCAGCGCTGCCCAGAAGGGAGGATGAGCAGCCAGTATCTCCCCTCATTACTGGTAGCACAGGAGTCCCAAGAGGCAGCAATTTGCCGAGGTCACAGGCCGGGGCAGAGCCAAGGATAAACTGTGACTGCAGCCGCCCGTCCAGGGGCCGCCCGGGGCTGGATCGACAGCAACTGATCTTGGCTAGCTGCAGAGTGGCGCGAGCATCCTCAGGGGAACCAGCCCAGAGCCGCCAACCCATCCCATGCCGAGACCCTCACAGCACCCAGACATTAATCAACGGGGAAACTGAGGCACGGCACGAGGCTGGGACTTGCCTCAAGCCAATGGCAGGAAACCCCATAGCCAGTTTCATGCTCATGTCTGCTCCCCCCCATCCTCCAAACAGCCCATGCTCCCACGGATGCCAGTCAGCAGTGATTTAGAGAGCTACGAGCCAGTAGCCTAGAGAGGAAAGGCTCAGCATTCCTCCCATACTCAGTCCTGGGGGAGAGGGAGCTGTGGGGCCCAGCACCCGCCCCGGCTGCGTGCTGCAACGTCCAGCACTACACACCCTGCCTCTAGGAGAGGACCCAAGCACCGGGCCCTGCATTCCCAGAGCGGCGCCTGGCCCCACCCCAAAGCTGTGGCCCCGGCTCAGCCGAGGGGAGGTTTCAACCTGCATTTTGAGCACCCGCGCCGCTGGACTGAGAGGGTGAATGCCCCCACACGCCTCCCCACCCCACGCCGTGGGCAGGCAGGGACGGGGAACAGGGGCTGCGATCCCCCCGAGGGCCTGTGCCGTGCAGGGCAGCAGTGGAGAGCCTGGGCCACCTACCCATCCTCCCTCTTCTGCCCCGGAAACTCCAGACCCGAACCCTGCCCGTTAGCCCGTCAGCGACACACTCAGGGCGTGCCGAGCAGACTCTCCCGCCGCGATCCTTTCCCTATCAGCGTCTCCAGGCTCGGGGCCTAGGAACCAGTCGCTTCCTGCGGGTAATTCCCACACCTGCAGCCCAGCCCTCGGGGGGGGGGACTTGGCAGGGAGCCTCGCTGCTGAAGGGCTTCCATGGACCAGACCCAAATCTCCCATTAACAGGGATTTGGGGATTAGGTGAAAGCTCTGAAACACCTGCCACAGGGAGCCGGCGAAGGGAGGAAGATGTCCCTATGCTGGGCAGTCCCCAGTGCTATTTACTGGCCTTTGCTAGTCACATCACAAGAGCAAACCACACCCCGACAGGGCCCCGCCGCTCCGAGCGCCGCACCGAGCGGGCAAGGGCCGGCAGCGTGGGAGGGGTCCTGGCCTAGCCAGCTCGGGAAGGGGTGCGATTCAGACCAGAAATAGCTGCGCCGCGGATGCAGTTCTGTGGCTGTAATGCTGCCTTCTCAGGGCAGGGTTTATCCCCCTTCCATGCTGGACCCGCTGGACCAGCACAAGCACTTTCATACGGGTACAGCTGCCTCCCCGCGGGTGTTGTGCTGGTGGAACAGCACCGGCCCAGCTAGCGTGGTACGCTTTTCACACGCAGACGCGGCCTGAGCGAAGCCAGGGCTCCATTACCCCGTTCTGGGGCACAGCTGTGTCAGCTGGGAGCGAGAACCACCCTCCCCCCGCCCCAGCCCATGCAGCCGGGCGGGCTGACGAGCTGGCCGGCTTACGCCACGGCTTACGCCACGTCTCCACCGGGGGCTCTGCCGGCATGGACGGACAGACGGACAGCCAGCAGCCGGGGTGTGGACACACCCTGTGACAGTCCCTGCCCCAAGAGCCCGAGAAGGGGCAGGGAAAGGAAGGATCCCCTCGCCCCCTTTACAGTTGGGACCCGAGGCTAGAGCCACCACCCGAGTCCACTCTCCGGCTGGGGCCAGCCTGGGCGAGGACGTGCTCGGCTCCTCCGCAGACAGCCCTCAGGGGCTCGGGGCTCAGGCCAGCTGGGGGGGGGGAGGTGGCTAGGCCAGGTCAGCGGCCCCTGCACAGGCCAGCCCTGCCCATCAGAGCTGCCTGCCTGGGTCTTTCTGCCCACGCCCCCTGGGCGCCCCGGTGGCAGCAGCCTTTCCGGGAGCGCGTGGCTGGGGTTTGGTTTAGAGGTGGCGCCCCACCGACCTTCGCCCAGTCACTGCCTCGTTCCCAGCCGGGGTCGGGAAGGAAACCGGCCCTCCAGGTTGCAGGGAGTCCCACTCGCCTTGGCCCAGCAGATTTCTTCCTGCGCCCACAGGCCTCAGCTCCTCCCTCCCCAGGTGCCCGACGGGGACAGGGACGTGGCAGGGCAGCCTGCTTCCTAGAGCGGGGCCCAGGCAAACCCACCAAAGAGCCCCAGCTGAGACCCTGATGCATGTCTGAGCGTCGTGGCCAAGGCCCACGTGCAGCTCCCTCGCTCTGACATGAACCCAGGATCTGCCCAGCCGACAAGACCAGCCTCGGCTGCTTCAGAGGAAGGTAGAGCCGCCCCCGCCTCGGACAACACAATAACCCCCGTCCCCCGTCCCTCACACACACCTGGATTCCTCCTCACGCCGACACAGCCAGCTGGAGTCTGCACCAGCCACAGCTAAGCTGCTGGGGTCTCCCTACCAACGCCAGAGGACACCAGGCCGGGGGGAACAGCTGGCGCCTGCCCCATACAGCTCTCTAGGGTCTCCCCTGGCAGAGCTGCTTCCATGGAGACATGGACGCTGCAAAGCCAGCGCTAATCACAGCAGCAGGGACCTCGCGCAGCCCATGGAAAGCGGCTCCCCGGGTGCCGCGGCTCAGCTATCTGAGACCCAGCGCTCAAGGCCATGTCGCAGCAAGGAAGCCGGGCGTTCCCCGCCAGCTCCATGTGGCGGATGCGCCCCGGGCCGGGCCTGGCAGTAGACGTCGCACGGGCAGCCAGCCGGAGGCTGTTCTGGTCTCACACGGGCAGCTCCGCTCCGACTGGACCAGGCGCTCAGCAGCCGGGAGGGGGCGCAGAGCCCACCCCACCCGCAGAGGGGCTCGTCTCACCGGCACAGGCTGAGAATGAGTCCCGGACCCGGCCACGTCCCTCCAGAGCCCAGGTTCCACAGCGGGTCTGCTGCAGCCAGGCTGGACACTCCTTCCCCCCACGATCGCTGGTTCTGCCTTCGGCCACCCCCCAGCAGCCTAGCTGGCAGGGCCCTGCCTGCACACTGGCCAGGAAAGGGGGCTGCTTCCACCCCCCGCTCGGTTACTGGAAAGGGGATGGGGAGAGCAGCCCCCCAACCCTGCCAGCCCGAAAGGCTCAGCCACTGTGAACGGGGCAGAGCAAAGGAAACGTCGCCGTCAGTCGGTCCCGCAGCTCCCAAGTCAGGGGACCCTGCACGGTGAAAGCGGGGATCACAGCATGTTACACGGCACGGGACCGCCCTTCCTGCCCCCAGGATTCTGCCCCCCCCACAGCCCCCGGCTGCACAACGCCCACCCGCTACGACCCCCAACACCGGTGACAGGCCCAGGGGGCTCCCCAGCCAGCTCTGGGACATCAGGCCCCCGCTCAACCAGCCCTGTCGGTTGCCTCTGGGTGAGAGCAGGACCCCCCGTGGGAAGGGAGAGCTTTGCTCACGTGTGTGCAGGTTCTATGGGTCCCTGGCCACCGCCCAGGATGCCCAGTCTGTACTAACCCGATGCCAGCACTTCAGAGCCGAGGGCACCAGCAGGGGAGTTGGGAGCATTCGGACAGCTCTGTTCCCTGCCGCTCCATTCCTGCCTCCTCTGTCAGCCCCTTCCCTTCCGGTCCCAGCCACGAGGGCCGTGGTGCTGGGGAGGCCTGGCTGTGGGGCCAGCAGCCAGCCCCTCACAGGGGCCCCATCCGTTGGCACCAAGGACCCTGGGCCCAGATGCCACCTACATGTCTCTGTTAGCTGGCACCTGCAGGAGACCACAGGGTGTTTCCACTGGGCCGGGGGGAACCGAAACCCAAGCCCTTCCCATGCACCATGGCTAAGGCCCTGGAGCAAGCTGCACCCAAGGGGCTTGGATCCTATGGCTGCTTCCCAGGTGGGAAGCTGGAGGGGACAGCGAGTCCAGCAAGCAGCTGAACGCCCCCAGGGCAGCGTGCCGCGGCAAGAAACGCGCGGCAGAGGAGGCACGTTTGCTGGATGTCTTGGCGAAGTGATCAGCAGTTAAAAGGGGAATGCCTGAAGTGGAACCATGGGGGGGCCAGAAGCTGAAGGGACACAGCTGTGGTTTCAGGCTCCCTGTGGACTCAGGCAGACGCTGCTGCAGCGGTCGCGCTCGGCTTGGGTTCTCTGTGGCGCGGAGGGCAGTGAGCTGTTTAAATGAGCCGACATTTACAAATCTCACTGTGCAGCCGGGCTGGGACTTGTCAGGGAGACAGGCAGACCCCCAGCCAGCCACCTGGATGTGGGGGAAGGGAGGGGTGCATTAGGTCCGTGATAGCAGAGATCCCCCTCCCCCAAACAGCTCCGGGTTTAAAGCCAGACTGAGGTGTCCACTACCCCAGCAACACTGGGGGCTGCTAGCCCTCCCCGGCAGGGGCCATGACGCTCCCCTGGCCATTTGCTTGGAACTGTAATCATCTTTCCAGAAAGCCACCCTGTGCCAGACAGCCCCAGCCCCTCATCTCATGCTCACCGGCCCTGTGGCTCCAATGCCTCCATCCTGAGGCGGAAAGGCCAGACTCACAGACTCTCCCCAGGGTTTGTTACAGGCTGCAGCAGGCCAGGTTTGACCGGACAGGACTCGGAGAGCCAGAGACACCAGGGCTCTGCATCTGCCACCTCCCTCGGAGCTATTTCCACCGCACCCCGGGGTGCCATGGTCCGTGAGCGCTGGGGCGGGGCAGGGCTGTTCTGCCAGCCTCCTTCGCAGAGGGGGACTGTGGCTCAGAGCTACTGTCTGCGCACCAGACGTCCCCGAGCTGGCTTTAAGCTAGCGAGCCGCAGGCACCACAGCAGTGCAGCAGCCCCAGCGCGGGCTGGCTGAACCCCCAGGACGTGGGGGCCCCCTCAGGCAGCGGGTCTGTACGGCTACGGCACCACCGTGCTAGCTAGATCCCAGCTAACGCAGGGACGTGTGCATGAGCTGTCACACCTCCGATGGCTGCGCGGAGGACCCTCAGCGACCCTGACCTGCAGCTGGGAATGAAACCAGGACTCACCCAGCCATCCTTCCCTCTGACTCCAGATCCAGCCTGCGCCTTGGCTGGTAACATGGGGCCTCCACCCACCGGCCCAGAGCCCCTGCCCCCAACGTCCGAGAGCCAAGCCAGGGTCTCCACCTCACTCATCCGCGGCTGACCCAGCCGGCGTGCTGTTACCCGCTCTCTGTGTGCCAGGAGAGGCAGAATCCCGCCTGCTTTCACAGACCCACTGGGCCAAATGAGTGAGAAACAGAACGGGCTTCAGACTGGCACTGAGGCCTGCCACACCGGTGCTGAGACCCAGGGCACAGCTGCGAGGAGCCTACTGGGGACCTTGGCACCCCGTCGCTTTCCGAGGGGCAGTCTGTCAGCTGCCAGGCTGGCCAGGGCGGGCGCCAGAGCCACCCAAAGACCCCACTGCGCTTCATGGGGAGAAAATGGGAGACTAAAGCAAGCAGAGATGAAATCCAGAGACAGCTCCGAACGGCGACACCCAGGGATGCAGGATTCGCGTCCACCCCACATTTAGGGTGTGGCTGCATCCCTGCTTCCCTTCACGTTAGACAGGTTGGCGCATCTCCCCTCTTGCAGCTCCATGGCCTGTCCAACAGACCCCGTGGCTCAGGGTCCTCCCCAGGTGGCATCCCCTCTATGCGGTGCCCGCATTGCTCTCCCAGGCAAGATGCCGCAGCAGATGGGAGAATGGCAGGAGATGGGCTGGGACCAATGCCTCCCCTTCCCGACCCTGGTTCTGTCTCCCACTCAGCACGGCCTGCTGTGGTGCATCGAGACCAGCCGCCTGGTGCCAGGGAGAGTCCCTGGTCCCTCAGGTGCAGAGGGCAGCCAGCAGCCTTGCTGTTTTCTGATGCTGCTGGAGAGACTCAGCTATTGCTGGCCAGGGTGTCCCTCCCCTGGGACGGATACGCTCCACGACTGCTCAGCCTGCCACTGACGGAGACACTGGCCTGGGGTCTCCTCCGGAAGGGCCACTTCCCCATACAACACTTTTCTTCAGGGTTCCCACCCCTGCCCCACTGAAGTGCAGCCCCTGGGTGGGGCGGGGATGGGGGGAGAGAACAGCAGCCAGCTGACCCATAGCATCTGGCACACAATTCCTTTACCCTTAGATCTGCAACGCCCGTCGGGTCTGCCCCACGCACCCCATAGGAGGATGGGGACTGGCTATTTAAAATGGGAGGCTTCCGCCGTCCCTGCAGCGTGTTTCAGGCCAGGCACATGCTCCTGGAGGGCTCACACACCAACCGCTTGGCACTCGGGACCCTCACCGCTGCACAAACCTGGCCAAGTTTCCAGGGATCATAGACAAAACCAGAGCAATCCTCTTCCCCCCCCAACACCCACAGAGCCCTGCCCTCCCCCACAGACCTCTGCAGCCCCTAACCCCAAGCCAGGGGGCAACTGCAGGGCCGGGCCCACGATATGATAGTCCCAGTGCTACTCCTTCATGCCAGGAACGCACGCCCTTCCCAGAGAGACGGGCAGCACTGGGGCGACTGGCTCCGCTCGGCCCAGGGGAGACGTCCTTTTGGCTGACCGAGGCTGTGCCAGAGCCTGGCGCTCACTTGGCCAACGGCCTGCGAGAAGTGGACTCGGAACCCTTCCCGGAGCGGGCTGGCTCTGCGTCGGGACCGAGGAATGGGCGAGCCAGCGCCAGACACCACCTGTCACTGGCCTGGGAGTGGGAGGGTCCCGTTCTCAGGCCGCCGCAGCGGAGGCCTGGTTTGGAGAGGAAGGCTGGGACAGAGGAGGCACTGGGCAAGCAGACAAAGATGCCTAGAAACGCAGGGCTGCCATGGGGATAGGCTACAGGCGTGTCTCAGAGTAACGTCCCCATCCTGACCAAGGGACCTGCACATAGGTCCAGAGATGTGGGGGGGCTGCCCCATCCCAGCACGCTGGCAGCCTACACCCCACTCAGCTTCCGACTTAGCCCCGGGAGGACACAGGGCATCCCCCAAGTCACAACTATCCCCAGGGAGCAGCACCGCGGGTCCCAGTGTCAAAGAGACGGGTCGGACAAGGAGACACAACTGGCGGCGACCCTCCCTGGCACACACCCCGGCCTCCGACCCCTGCCAGGGCTAAGCCTCTTGGCCAGCTCATCCGTGTCGGCCAAAAAATCATGATCAACCAACCAGAGGGTGGGTCTCGTGGCACAGTCAGGGAGCCCCAGGGGCCAGTCCACACCTCATCTCTGCACAGACTCTGCTCTTGGGAGGCACGCTTCCTTCCAGAGAGAAGAGATGTCACACAGCCCCCAAGGCCAGGTCCCCCCATGCAGGCACTGCCTTGCCAAGGAACATTTCCCCAGCCTCCCGGGAGCCCCCGGCACAGCCCAAGAAGGGAGATGAAGCGACACCACCAGACTGAGAAGGGCTCATCTCCATCCATGGGTTGAAAACTCTAATGCCTCCTTGGGCCTGATCCTGCAATCAACGCAGGCACAAGGGGTCTGCTGGCCCAGCTCCCATTACAGGATCGGGGCCTACCAGGGCCACAGAAGTTGCAAAGGAATGCTGACGGCAGATGTCAGTGTTTTAAAAGCTGCCCGTTCCCACCCGCAAGCGGCAGGCTCCCAAAAGCGTTTTATTACTGGATTAGCTCGTGCTATTACCACGGAGTTTCCACAGCAACATCGCCCTCGGTTTCTAAAGTTACAACAGCTTTACTTTTTAAAGTCAGCAGCCACGTCGTGCTGCTAACGATCATTTGTGTCACAGCAACGCCCCGACCGTCGCCTCGAGATCGCCTCCCTGCGCTTGGCCCTGCAAACTGCCCCTGTCCCGCAGCGCTTCCACGGAAGGGGGGAGGGGAAGCGACACTCCGTCATCCTGTGTGCCCACACGCCGCCCCCACACAGGAAAGCCCCACACGACAAAGCCCCCGAATCATCTGGCCAGAGGTGGAAGCTGATCCGTCAAGCCTCTTCATGCAGAAGGGCCTGTAGGATCAGGGCCCACGCGCCAGCACTAAACTAGTGCTTATGATCAAACAACAGGCTCGTAGCAAAGCACGAGGAGAACCTTGTCCTGGCATGGTCAGGGGCATGGCCATGCTCATGGATGTTATGGACGGAAGGAACGACTCTCATCACCCGGCCTGACCTGCACAGCCCAGCCAGAGAACCTCTCCCCGATTCCAGCATCCAGCCCAACAGCTGGGGATGCGCCTAGAACTTGTATTGCAGAAAGGCCGCTGATCTGGAGGTAAAGACCCCAAAAGACGGAGAATGTGCCACAACTCTATGGAATCTGTCCCCATGGTTAAATTACCCTCGCTGTTTAAAATCTGCAGTCGAAATATCCAGCACCTTCATTTTTTCAAGCCCATTTTAAAAAATCCCATTTCATTTTCACCATTAATGCCACCTGGGGTTGTTTTTGCATTGACAGAAACAAGACCTGTCAGTTTCATGTTTATTTGCAGCCAGTCTCCTTTGCCAGTTGCCTTAGTGATGTTGGAGATGCAAATAGTGCAAGGGAAGATTGAGACAAAAAGTTTTGGGCTTTCTATTCCAAATATCTTCCAATGAACCCCAGGTGCGGTGTATTTATGTATTGATGAATACCAGCATAAACAAGGATGTCTGCTGTGTGTACATTAGATCGCTGAGACTGGTCTGGTTGATGCTGGCTTTGCACACACACGAAAATGGTGTGTGCGCATCTCGCTGCGCGGACGGCTCAGATCGCTGACGGACAGAAGCCTAGGAGGACAGATCAGCCAGCACGGAGGGGTGTGCACAGGAAAGCACTGCTCCCACACACGGAGGGTCTCCTTCAGCCACCTGACAAACCCACTTGGATGCGGCGCTGCGAGGCACGAGAGGGGCCGAGACCCGCGGAGCCCGGGCCGGGGCGGCGGAGAGCGGCCGGCGGGCGATGGGTGCCGCGGCGTTAGCAGCCTAGGAGCCCCCGCGGGCCGCGCCGCGCCGCGCCGGGGGAGAGGGAGCGAGGCACCGCACCGCGGCGCCCCGCACCGCCGGGGGGACCCGCGCCGGGCTGGGCCGCTCGCCCGAGCCGGCCACTTACTTGTAGGTGAGGCCGTCGGCGCCGGCGAAGAGCTGCGGGGCCGTGAGGCCGTCCTCGGGCACGTAGCCCGTGCCGCCGCTGATCAGGTAGTCGGCCATGCTGCGGGCGAGAGGAGACGCGTTAGCGCGGCGCGCCCGGCCCGG
>ML675616.1:53626-95736 GCA_007922155.1 Mesoclemmys tuberculata | reverse complement strand
TTGAGCAGCGGCGCCCGCCCCGCCCCGGGATCGCCTGCGGCCAGGCCGGGCCGAGCGCGGGCTCCCCGGACCCGCCTCCCGGCGGCAGCGCCCTGGCCGGGCCCCCCGGCTGAGCTGTCCCCACCCGCTGGGCGCTGGGACCGGCTCGGCCCCTCTGCACCCGGGCCGCGCCGCCCTGCCCGTCTCAGCCCGCGCGTCCCTGGCCAGCCTCGGTCCTGACCCGGCCGTCGCTGCCGCCAAGGGGCGGCTTTGCAGCGACACCCGCGGGCTGGGATCGGGCCCTCGTGGCACAGGCCGGTTCGGGGTGGAGCAGGCCCTTGGGCCCAGACACACCAAAGATGCTGCACTGCACAGACCCAGTCATCGTCTCCCCCAACACACCCGAGCCCACCAGCCCAAAAAGAGCCAGGGGGGCTGCTTGGAACGGGAGGGGAATCTGTGCACACGCCAAGCCCTGCACAAAGCCCCTTGGTCTTAGAAGCCACTAGACTTGGCTAGGATTGGGGACAAGGAAATCTCCACCCCCGTTCCCCACTGCCACATCCCCCCCGTCCAGGTTAGTGTACTCACGCCTGTCACGGGCCTAGCCCCACAGCGACCCCAGGTCTCTAGACAAACCTGGCATTAAGGGACAGAGGGGTCTGCAGCCCTTGCTTACATAGTCAGCGGGGTGGAGGCATGCAGACTTCACAGGGCCCAGCTCGCAGCCAGCATCTCTAGGGGTAGCCCTGGCTCCATCTGAAAGCAGCGCAGGCTGCCAGTTTGACCCGCCACACTCCGGTGGTCTAGACTCAGTGCTATTCATATGCTTGGTGGAGAATGCAAAGGAGGGACTGGGCATTTCCTTGAAAAGCCAAATGGCACAGAGACTTCCCAGCCCAGCCCTGGGGGAAGCTGGAGCTTTTTATGGTGGGACGGGACCCAGCACTGCTTCCAGGAGAACAAAATCTTGAAAGAAAATCACAAGTTTGAAAACTGACAAAGGCAGAAAGGTCTGGGAATTCCCCTCTTGCTGTTTAGCTACGATTTAGTCCCATCAAAGATGGAAGAGTCAAGGATGGCGGAGTCCATTCTGTCCTGGGTCTGTCTTCCACAGCATGAGCGCGTCCGTCAGCTCCTGGGGTATGTCTGCACTACAGAAAACGCCCATGGCAGTGAGCCTCAGGACTCAAAGCTATAGCTTCAGGCTCATGGGCTTGTGCTACAGCACTCCAAATAGCCATGTAGACGCTCCTGCTCAGACTAGACGCAGGGTCTGAAATCCGGTGGGGGGTCAGTCCCTCAGCCCAAGCTCCAGCCTGAGTGGGTATGTCTACTTGGCAGTTTTTAGTGCCGTAGTGCAAGCCCTGCCAGGCCGAGTGACTTGGCCTAGGCTCCAAGACATGCTGCGGTGGGGTTTACTGCAGTAGACCCATACCCAGAGAACTGCTGGTGAACATCTAACCCATACCAGGAATTACGTGTGAATGTCCCACCCTGGGGAACTCCCGGCCGCAGAGGTCAAAGCCTCTGGCAAGGCTATAAAAGGGCTGGTTAATTTTAGGGCCAACACCGCCCGTTGCAGTTCTGCCTCCTGGAGATCATGTCCCACTGAGTGAGCGGAGAGCAGCTGGGGGTCAGGGAGGAAACTGGCCCCGCTCTCCCCAGCACACCTCATTGCAGATTGGTCGGGTGGGTCGCAAAGGGTTTACACCTGCCTCTGAAGCATCTGGCGCTGCCAAGTGCCAGAGAGCAGACGCCAAACTAGACAGGCCCTGGTATGAAACAGTATGGCCGGATATAGGATTAGAGCTACCACAGGAGATAAGAGAACCAGCGGGGTGATCCCCCTGGGCTGATCTGCTCTGGCCACTCCTACAGCAACAGCGCAACGCTATGCTGGATCCAGGGTCACTCTCCCTTGCCTCAGCTCCCCTTCGCTTGGGCTGCTGGCTGGGTCTTTGGGCCCCCACAGAGACAGGCTGCGTAACACAGGAGGCTGCAATCACCCAAAAGGCATTTCCTGGGTGCATGTGACATGTGCCTGTCATGCATCAGTGGGGAATTCGACACAGTTAATTGGCGCTGATGACCACGAGGGCTTGAATCTCTTGCTTTGTTTCTAATTATCTGCCCTTTTCCTTTTCCGCCTCTCTGTACTGTCCTTTCAAACGCCTCACGTTATCCTGGCACTGACAACCGGCCCTCACTGACTTATGCAGGGTTTAAGCTACTTTTCCCAGTCCTTGAAACTAAAACAATTGTTTAAAAACGTCACAGATGCAGAGTGGGCCTGGCCTGGGGAATGGACATGCACCTGGCTGCTTGTGCAAACTCCATGACTGAGTGCAGATCAGGCTTTCCCCAAATCCCGTCCTCTGTTATGTACGCTTTGTGCGTGAACTGGTATTGTTTGCACATGCAAGTGAAGCACATTCATTTGTGCCGTCGTAATTGCACCACAGCATGCTCCCCAGAAGGTCTAGGGCAGCAAGAACCATCAACCGCTCTCCCCCAGACTTCTCCCTCCATCCCTCATAGGTTAGCCCTGTGAAAAGCGAGCACGACAAAAGCCAGGCATATCTGAGACACTTGTGATTGGGTCATTTCATAGAATCATAAGAGGATGAGGGTTGGAAGGGACCTCAGGAGGTATCTAGTCCAACTCCCTGCTCAAAGCAGGACCAACCCCAACTATACCATCCACAGAATATCCCAGCCAGGGCTTTGTCAAACCAGGCCTTCAAGACCTCTAAGGGTGGAGATTTCACCACCTCCCTAGGTAAACCATTCCAGTGCTTCACCATCCGCCTAGGGAAAATGTTTTTTCTAATATCCAACCTAGACCTGCCCCACTGCAACTTGAGACCCTTGCTCCTTGTTCTGTCATCTGCCACCACTGAGAACAGCCTGGCTCCATCCTCCCTGGAACCCCCTTTCAGGCAGTTAATGGCTGTTATCAAATCCCCCCTCATTCTTCTCTTCTGCAGACTAAACAGGCCTAGTTCCCTCAGCCTCTCCTAATAAGTCTTGTGCTCCAGCCCCCTCATTTTTGTTGCCCTCCGCTGGACTCTCTCCAACTTGTCCACATCCTTCCTGTAGTGGGGGGCCCAAAACTGGACACAAGACTCCAAATGTGGCCTCACCAATGCCGAATACAGGGGAATAATCACTTCCCGCGATCTGCTGGCAATGCTCCTACTAATGGAGCCCAATATGCCATTAGCCTTCTTGGCAACCAGGGCACACTGCTGACTCATATCCAGCTTGTTGTTCACTGTAACCCCCAGGTCCTTTTCTGCAGAACTGCTGCCTAGCTCGTCGGTCCCCAGTCTGTAGCTGTGCATGGGATTCTTCCGTCCTAAGTGCAGGACTCTGCACTTGTCTTTGTTGAATTTCATCAGCTTGCTTCTGGCCCAATCCTCCAATTTGTCTAGGTTACTCTATACCCTCTCTGTACCCTCCAGCATACCAACCACTCCTCCCAGCTTAGTGTCATCTGCAAACTTGCTGGGGGTGCAATCTACCCCATCCTCCAGATCATTAATGAAGATGTTGAACAAAACTGGCCCCAGGACTGACCCCTGGGGCACTCTGCTTGTGACTGGCTGCCAGTTAGACATGGAGCCATTGATCACTACCCACTGAGCCCCATGATCTAGCCAGTTTTCTATCCATCTCATAGTCCATTCATCCAACCCATACTTCTTTAACTTGCTGATAAAAATACTGTGGGGAAACCATATCAATAACTTTGTAGGCCCAAAGCTTAAATCTGTTATATTGATTCTGTGTGAAATACCCTTATTCTTTTGGTACGTGACAAACCACCACAGCAGTTTCTGTGAGGCTTTGCATTTTGAGTATGTAGGGCGATCTGTTCACTATTGATATGTTTGTTTAAAACCACAATCTGTTTGTTCGAAACTAACATCTGGTCATTGATTATCCTGTTTGTAAAGTTACCAAAGATCATTCTGTGAAACTGTTGCTCTTGTTGAAGTACACATATTTTAAGATCACTACTTAAAGTAACATCAGCAAATGTTCTAGAATAAAAAAATTCAATGTTAAATAAAAATGTTTTGTAATAGTAATAAATACTTTAAATAAAAAGAAATGTTATTGTTTCTGAAGGACACTTGTGTCTTCCAGTTACAAGTTTTAAGTAAATGTTAAGAGATTAGGGTGTGAATAGATGAATGAGTGATGTGTGTATGGGAGACCAAAGAGTGACAGGAAAAGACACCAGCCTCTATGTTCAAGGGAGTGAAAATAACAACCGAAGACTGCCCACCCTGAAGACCCTGGGAGCTACCTCAAAAATCCAAAACCAAAATAAACAATAAAAAATAACAGCAATGGTCATGTTTGCAAAACATGGGTGATCAATACTCACACCAGGATGCAGACGCAGCACGATGAAGCAAAACCCATAAAGTGGCATAAGAGCTTACCCCTATCAAAAGGGAACGGAAAGATGAGGACTTTGGGTTTGGTTCCACAATCATCCTCCAGGAGCGTCAGTGCACACCGACAGACCCCTGCTCCCTCCTTCGTGCTTAGCCACCTGGCCAGTGGACTAACAAACACGAGCAACTGAGGCTGGTGTCTGTACGCCATCTTTGTAGAACTCTGTGTGTGTGTGTGAGAATAAGATCCTGATGTTTATTTTATAACAGCTGTGCTAAAGTCAAGGTATATCACGTCCACCGCTTTCCCCACATCCGCAGAGCCAGTCACCTCTTCATAGAAGGCCATCAGGTTGGTCAGGCACCACTGGGCTTGGGAGAAACCACTGCTGGTCCCCAGATGGGTGTAAGGTCTTTTATTGGGCTGTCGCCCCTTCAGGGAGGGCACCACCTGCAGAAGGCTTACTCAGCACTTCAGGTAAGTTCTCCCCTTTGAGCCCCTCCCTCCACGCCTGACACCTACCTCAGGTGTAGTGAGGCAGCGCTAAGTCCTAGTTTAAAAGGCCGGAAGAGACCTCTGTGATCATCTAGTCTGACCAACGTCCTTACCTCTGCTGCCAGAGACCGAAGGGTAATAAAAGTACACCGGGAACAGAAAGAACACCGACGGTGGTGTTGGTCCATGGCTAGAAGCCCAGGGTAGAGTTATCAATAATGATGCAGAACAGGCAGAAGTGTTCAATAATTATTTCTCTTCTGGGTTTAGGAGAAAACATGATATAGTCTCATCATATGGTGGTGATAAGATACTTTCCATTCCACTAGCATCTCAGAGGATGTTAAACAGCAGCTACTAAAGTTAGACATTTTTAACTCAACAAGTCCAGATAACTTGCACCCAACTGGGCTGAGGAGCTCACTAAAGCATTCATGATGATTTTCAGCAAGTCTTGAAGCACTGGGGAAGTTCCATAAGACAGGAAGGAAGCTAATGTTATGCCAATATTTAAAAAGGGGAAACAGGATGATCTGGGTAATTAGAGGCCTGTGAGTGCGACATCAATCCTGGGCAAGATAATGGGGTGGCTGTTATGGGACTCAATTATAAAGAATTCAAGGAGGGTAACATAATTAATGCAAATAAACATGGGTTTATGGAAATAGATACTGTCAAACTAATTTAAGTTTTTTGATCAGATTACATGTTGGGTAGATGAAGGTAATAGTGGGGTTGCAATATACTTAGATTTCTGTAAGGTGTTTGACTTGGTCCCTGTGGAGGGGGCTGGGAGAAAGCAGGCTGAGTCAGCCCCCTGCCACTGGAGCCTGAATTGAGAGGAATCGGAACAAGAGTGAACTCATGAGGAGCAGCTGCTGGGCTCGTTAGCCAGCCACTACAAAGAATCACGGGAAGGAAGGTCGTGCGGGGGGTAGAGGCCACAGCAGGAGGGTGAGCGTCCCTTGAACAGTGGCTGAAACCGTGAGGCCACTGGGACTGTTCGGCTGGACTGTGTATAATAGACAGTGCTGGGTGACAGCCTGTAAATAAAGTGCACTGGTGGAAGCACAAAGCCAAAGTCTACAAGTGGTTTTTGAGAGCAGAGGACATGAGCAGAGGGGGACCCTGCACGAACCTGCTACAGTTCCACATGATATTTTGATTAAAAAACTAGAACAATGCAAAATTAACATGGCATACATTAAATGGATTAAAAACTGGCTAACTGATAGGTCTCAAAATGTAATTGTAAACAGGAAATCAGCAGCAAACGGGTATTTCTAGTAGGATCCCACAGGGATCTGTTCTCAGTCCTATGCTTTTTAATATTTTTATCAGTGACATGGAAGAAAACGTAAAATCATCACGGTTAAAGTTTGCAGATGACAAAAATTGAGGGCATGGTTGGGGTTAGGGTTTTGTGTGTTTTACACACAATCTCTGTTTTAATACAGCTAAATGTAAATGCATATGTCACGCTGGCTGGGTTGGGGGCGCATTTATTATATTATTTGACACCAGTATGTTAAAATCATAATAATCCATGTGAGATGTGCCGTGTCAGGTAGTGTTAGAAAGGCTACAATGTGCTGAGGAAGAGGATGATGTTTATGTCCATGTGTTATGAGTGTAATGAAAGTTGTGGATATGGTTGATTTATCTGTATTTCAAATTGTGTGTCTGGGCGACACCCCACACAGGACAGCTGCAGCACTAGCAGGCTTAATGGCCCATTAAGAAATTCACAGGTAACGGGGGGCCCAAGGGGAGAAGCCAGGGATATACCTGATGAGTCATCAGGACTTACTCATGTGACTCTGGACTCCATCTTATTCCTGTAAAATTCCACAAGCAGCATGGAAAAGGCCAATGGACATAAAAGGCAGCGGCACCAGATCCATTTTGTCTTCAGTCTCCAGCCTACCTCTGGATCAATTCATCTACAACTGAACTGAAGCTGTGAAACAAAAGGCTGAGACCCATCCAGGGACTGGATGTACACCAGAGGGACTGTACAAGCCTGCAAACTCCACAATTCTACTAGAAACCTGATATGTGTGGACTTTCAAATCAACTCTATGTGTCTGATTGCTTTAATCCTTTTAACATTTCTCTTATAGTTTGTTTCTTTCTTTTTATAATAAACCTTTAGTTTTAGTTACTAAAGGATTGGCTGGCAGCGTGGGATTTTGGGTAAGATCCAAACTCATATTGATCTGGTACTGTGGCTGATCCTTTGGGGTCAGGAGAAACTTTTTTAGTAAAGAGCCTAGAGTTTTAAATAACTGGTCTCTTTACTGGACTTAGTGGCCGATTGGGAGGCAGAGACTGAAATGCAGTAAAGGGGGCTGTGTGTATTTTTATGTTGGCTTCTTGATAACCAGCGTGAGGAATCAGAAGCGCTGTTTGTGGCTGGTTGAGGAATCTTACTTCATTGTCACCCACCAGTGCTGGGAGACTCTGCTCTCCTTTTACAGCCTGCCCTGACTTTGGCATTTTCAGGTGGCTATGCCAGGCATGGATGGGTTACAGCATACATCTAGGAACAAGGAATTTAGGCCACACTTACACGATGGGGGACTCTCTCAGGAAGCAGAGACTCTGAAAAAGATTTGGGGATCATGGTAAATAATCAGCTGAACATGAGCTCCCAGTGTGATTCTCCAGCCTCGAGGGCTAATGTGATGCTGGGATGCATAAATAGGGGAATCTCGATTAGGAGCAGAGAGGTTATTTTACCTCTGGATTTGGCACTGGCGCGGCCACTGTATGAACCCTATGTCTGGTTCCAATGCCCACAATCTAAGAAGGATGCTGATAAATTGGAGAGGGGGTCAGAGAGGAGCCATGAGAAGGATCAGAGGATTAGAAAACCTGCTTTGAGCTCCTGGGGCTCAAACTACTGAGCTTTACAAAGAGACGGTGAAGGGGTGACTTGATCGCGGTCTGTAAGTACTTGCATGGGAAGCCCTTCCATGGGGAACAAATATTTAATGATGGACTATTCACAACCATTCGCACTGAATTTAGCCATATGAAATGGAAATCTACCAACTTCATGAAAAAGCTTGCACAGATACAGACAGACATCATCTTCTTCTCCAAGTGCACAATGGTTGTGAATAGGCCTCAGCTACTCTAACTGAATGGACTTTGCTAATACCTCCCCTCCCCATGGTTGTTCCTTACCCTTGGGTGTATATATATATCTCCTATCTGATTTCTATTCCTTACATCTGACGAAGTGGTTACAGCCCATGAAAGCTTATGCCTGCAGAAATTAAATTTGTTAATCTTTAAAGTGCTACAGAGCTCTCGTTGTTTTTGCTGTATACAGACTAACCCGGCTACCCCTCTGCAACTTCCACTCCGAGTTATCTGTAACATTTAAAAAATAAATCAGGCGTCATGCTCTGAGCATTAACCGATCACACAACACTGTGAGGGACATACTGTGAGGGACACACTTCAGCTGCAGGAGGGCTGCATGTTGGACGTGCCCTGTGTTAACGTATAATTTTAAACCCCTGGATTTTTCAACCTTTTCTTGAATATCTGTCTATGCAATTGGGCTGGGTTTGTCAGGCCACTGTGTTTGTGGAAGAAAGGGCTTTCGAATGAGACCCAACTCGACTCACTTCTGACATCGTATTATCAAATTTTCCACCACCCAGAAGTCCTGGATGGGGGGAGCCGGGGTGGCAGCGAGTTTCCCCTGCCACGCCGCAGAGGATGACACCGCTGATGATACAATGCTGTAGATCTTTACGAATCAAACGACACCTCCCTTCCTTTTCTATCCCGAACGTGCCCATAGAATCACATACACACCCCCAGACTAAAATGCTTTTTCTAATGTTTTGCTCTTTCCTGTGTTTGACCAATAAACTTTCAACTTTCCAACCAGTGCTTTGCCACGGAGCTGAGTCAAGGCCTCTGTAGAAATGGCCTCCAAACTTAAGGTTGCTGTTTCGCTGTTGCTCAGTAAAAGAGTCCACAGATAACTCGCTTCCCTTAATCACCCAAACTGAGTCCCCTCCAGCTCCCCCCAGAGATGGTGCACACAGCTAGAATCTCCCAAAACTTCTGTCACTGCAACCCTCCTTCCTCTCCACCCCCATTTCCTAGCTGGTTCTCTGCCTGGGGCAGGGCCCATCTCTCTCCCTGGGTCAGGGCAGACCCCAGCAGGGTGGGGCCCTGGTTTCTGGGTGCTGCTGTCATTCCAATGATTAAACACTGAAATAAAACAACCTGCAGGGGGCTGCACTAGAGCCGCCGTCCTATCTCACAGCAGACAGGGGAGTTCCTGTCTACAGGCTCTGCTGCACCTACTCCTGAAACACAGGAGCCAGTTGTGGGCACTTTATTATGGACAGTGACCATGTGGATGGAGCTTGGGGGAGCAACAGAAATTATCTGCGGGGTGGGAACAGTGACAGCAGGGGGGTGACAGGCAGGTTTATGGATTTTTGCAACAGCGAGGAGAGAGCTTTTAGCATCACACTGCAGCGGGAACGGAGCAGATTTGGTACCATCCTTTCACAACCTGTGCACGCTGACGTAGCTGACACGCAAACACCCTCCTGCGCCTATCACAGCTACTGAACCTGTGGGAGGCAGGGGGCTCCCCGTGGGTAGAGCAGAGCCTGGACCCCACACATGGCCTGGGCGTGACTCTCTGCACCCAGGGGAAGGGCTCAGCGAAAGCAGGCCCCGTCCCGGGTCTCTCCATTTCTCTGTGTCCCCCTCCCCAAACCACACAGAGCGATGTCCTGCCTACTGCTCAATCCACTCTCTGTCCAGGCAGCTCTGAAACCCCTTCAACGGGGAGGGAGGAGCTGGTCTGGCCTTTCCTCAGCTCTTTGCCCTGCTTCCCCTGCAGCCTCCCTGCGCCCCGGTCACTCCCCAGCGCCGGCCGCATCCTGCCGGAGCACCTCTCTGCTCCCGCGTCCGTCTCTGCCCCAGGCTTGGGGGGCTGAAGGCCAGTGGGCTCCCCATGCAGCAGGAGCTGGCCCGGACGTTGACTCTTCCTGCTTTCCATCCTGGCTGGCCCCTGCTCCCCACTGGCCAGGGTTCAGCGCTGGGACGCACCTGCCGGGTGTCTGGCTGAAGGGCAATGCCAGGGGCTGGCCAGCCCCATCACCACGGCCCCGCGGGCGAGGGCTCCATCGCCCTGCAGGAGGGATTGGGCAGGTGTCTCCACGGATGCTGAACCACAATCCAGCCCCTGCAAGCACCTGAGGAGACCCCCAGGGGCTGGGGGGTTCCAAACATCAAGGCACCCCCTTGCTCACAGCGCTGAGCTGGTCCCACGTGTGCCAGGGCGGGGCAGGACGGGGGGAGGCTCTGGTCTCAGTAACAAGCAGAAGGCTCCCGGTTAGACGGGGCACGGAGTTCGTTAGGGTGCAGGACGCACCGGGCACGGGCAGCGCGACACACGGACGTGGTGCCCGGCTCACCTGGGGCCAACAACCGCCCAGGCCCGGTTGCCAGGCACTGCCTTCACCTCGCCGGGCACAGAGCTGCCCCCTCCGGCAATGGGGGGGGGCCGGCATGAATCGGACCCACTCGGCAGAGTTCTCGTTCCTCACTTGGGTTTTTATCCTCTCCTCTTTCCAAGGTGGGCCCAGCAGCGCTTTCCACCAAGCACAAGCGGCCCCCGCCCTGGGCGCTACCTCGTTGTGCTGGTCTCCGGAGGCCAGGCCTGTCCTGCCCCACGCAGACGGTCCACAGGGCTGCTCCCCCTGCTCAGGAGGAGCCTTTCCCCGCCATGGCTCAGCTCTCATCTGTCCCCCCCCCCCACCTCCCGCCCTCCAGAAAAGGGGGTTTTCAGGGTTACTGGCAGCCCTTATTGGACTCTGCTGACCTCGGTAACCCCTTCTCGGCTCATGGGGAAAAAGGCCTTTACCAGGGGGCTGGCACTGCCGCCCTCCAGCGCCCTCCCGCTGTGCTTCTCACAGCACCAAAGGCTCACATGCTGGTGACCCGGCCGCCGCGTCAGCACCACCCTGCACTGCAGCAAGCCACCTTTAGAGCAGGCCGGAGGAGGCACCTCCTGCCCGGGCCGTCTCGGCAGGCTGAACCCTGGCATCCGAGCCCCCACATGCCTACTCCAGTAAGTCTCCATTTATTCCATTTCATCCAGATTGTGACACTGCGCCATTACCCCTTTGCATAGGCCGGGTGAGGTGCCCAGACCCTCAGGTGATGGACACTGTACAACCAGAATAAAGCCTGCATTGGAGCTGTTGGGTCAGATGGGTGGATCAGCTATGGAAGCCTATGCTGACCTCTGCAATGCTCAAGTACAGATGTGGGGGCTTCTTACCCCAAATAGCTGGCTGGGATTTTTTCAAATGAACACACCTTTAGTCACAATGTGGCCTTTTTCCCCAGCCAGACATTTTCATTACAACATTTTAGATTTCTTTTTTCAAAATTCCTCCTTTTTCCGAAATTTCTGATAGAAACAAAAAATGTTCCAACCCCCGGGTTAGTTCGACTACATTTCTGTTTCACTTTCCCATTTGCCTCTGTGTGACGATTGGCTGAGTCACATTTTTAGAAATGTGAACATGCTGATTGTGAATGACAATTAATTTCTGAAATTAATTCTGCCAGAGGACTGCACAACGAATGAAACCAATGTTAGGAATCAGAATGGGGCCAAAATTCTTCCCGGCCTGCCAACGCTTCCATGGAATATTGTTCCAGTTTTGATCAGTTCTATTAACAAGACAAGATCTTATCCATCATCTGTATTGGCATGTCTGCTGTTCAACATATTCATAAATGATCTGGAAAAGAAAGTAAACTATAGAATCACGGCAGGTTATGGATGGAAAGGACCTCAAGAAGTCACCTAGTCCAACCCCCTGCTCAGAGCAGGACCAACCCCAACTAAATCATCCCAGCCAGGGTTTTGCCAAGCTGGGCTTTAAAAACCTCTAAGGATAGAGATTCCACCCCATCCCTAGGTAACCCATTCCAGTGCTTCACCACCCTCCTAGGGAAAACGTTTTATCTAATAGCCGACCTATACCTCCCCCACTGCAACGAGTGGCAAAATTTGCGGATGATACAAAACTATTCAAGATAGATAAGTCCAAAGCTGACTACGAAGAGTCACAAAATGGGTGATGCAATTCAATGTTGATAAATGCAAAGTAATGCACACTGGGAAACATCATCCCAACTCGACATATGACATGATGGGTCTAAACTAGCTGTGACCAATACGACAGAGATCCTGGAGTCACTGTGGACAGTTCTCTGAAAACATCCACTCAATGTGCGGCAGCAGTCAAAAAAGCTAATAGAGTGTTAGGAATCATTAGGAAAGGGATAGATAGTAAGACAGAAAATATCGTATTGCGTCTTGATAAATCCATGGCACGCCCACATCTTGAATACTACATGCAGATCTGGTTGCCTCATCTCAAAAAAGATATATTAGAATTGAAAAAGTTACAGAAAAGGGCAACAAAAATGATGAGGGGTATGGAAAAGATTCTATATGAGGAGAGATTAATAAGACAGACTTTTCATCTTGGAACGAACGGGATATGACAGAGGTCTATAAAATCATGAATAGTATGTAGAAAGTGAATAAGGAAGTGTTATTTACTCCTCATAACATAAGAACCATAGGTCACCCAATGAAGTTAATAGGCAGCAGGTTTAAGACAAACAAAGGGAAGTACTTCACACAACCCACAGTCAACCTGTGGAACTACTTGCCAGGGGATATTGTGACGGACAAGACTATAACAAGGTTCAAAAAATATAAGTTCCTGGAGGACAGGTCCATCAATGGCTATTAGCCAAGCTGGGCAGGGATACAACCCCATACTTTGAGTGTCCCTAAACCTGTGGCTGCCAGAAGCTGGGACTGGACAGCAGGGGATGGATCATGCAATAATTGTCCTGTTCTGTTCATTCCCTCTGAGGCAGCTGGCATCAGCACTGTCGGAAGGCAGGACACGGGGCTAGAGGGACCATTGGCCCTTCTTAGGTTCTTGTGTTCTTGTCATGCCCTTGCCATGTGTGACCCAGGGGGGTAGATTTAACACAATGCAGAAAGATGAAGAAAAATGCAGTGATTTGGTGGGTACCAGCTGCCCAGCGGTTTGGATTCGTATTTTGAATCACAAAAGACCCATGTGCATATGGTTCTCCAGCCATATTCCTGCCAGTCCAGTACAGTCAGGGCTAGACCACAAGATGCATCCTGGCCTCCGCTCTCAAACAAATAACTCACTGACGTTCCCAAACTGCAGGCAAAAGTTCCCCAGCCAGAACATGCGGGGGGGGACGGGGGACTGCGCACTCTGATTTCAGCAGCTGTTTTGCATCCTGCCCGGCAGTTCAGGAGCCATATATCACTTGGGGCGTGCCTGGTACAACATGAAACGTGGCTTGTTCCCCAGGAGGCACATCTAACAAGCGTGTAATCAGCTGCTTGGGAGCGGCTCTGCGCCCGGCAGTGCCCCGTAGCTCAGTTCCTGACACGTCTCTTTCAAGGGGGAAAAGCCCGTTAATGGGGACCTGGATTCCATGCCTGGCTTTAGCAGGGAGCTGGCACGTGGCCTGGGCTGAATCCCTCACCTCAGTTCCCCACCTGTGAACTGGGCTAACTACAGTCCCCTCCCCCACAGCCCCCCGCTGCAGCACGCCCGTGGGACTTTTCTGTTGCACTCAGGGGCCCTGTCTCCAGTGCCGGCTGTCATCAGCGTCAGCAGCCCCTCTCTGCAGCCTGTCACCTCTGCTGCTGGTTCCAGGGCCTCCAGGGACCCTGGAGCGAGAACAGCGGGTGCGCGTCTGAAATGGGGGGGCGCTCAGTCTAGGGCTAGGCCACGCGCACAGCCCACAGCAGCAAGCAGGGCCAGAACAGGCCTCGCAGGATGCGGAACCCTGGGCCCTGAGGGGCAGACGGACACGGTGCAGCAGGTCTGGGCTGCAACCGGAGACCACTGGTCTCCCAAGCTGCCAATCCAGCGCTCGTACCAGCGCAGCAGTTCACTGAAGCAGCCCGCATTTGCACTGTGATCCCCAGGGCCCGGGTCTCCCCGGGGGCATAGATGGGCCCTTTGTTTCTGGGTTTGTCCAGTGCCCGGCCCAACGGGGTTGGTGCCCTTGGAACTGAATCTGTGGCTTGGCTGGCGTGGTTGCATAGCGCCGGTGGCCAGCAGGGCGGGAGGCCCCAGGCCAGGCTGCCAACCGCAGCCCCCGGGGCTGTGCCACAAAGCGCAGGAGGCGGGGCGCTGGCAGCTCCAGCCGCAGGGCATCGTGCAGTCCCCTGGGGGAAGGCGCCGGCGCCATGCTGCAGAGTCCAGCTCCATCGCAGCTCCACTGGGGAAGCAAGTCCCCTTGAACTCAGGGTGAACATGGCTGTCATGGTCCAGCAAGGGAGGTGGGGGTGTCAGGAGATCCCCCAAACACACACACACAGGCTCTTGCTGCAGAAAGGCAGGGAGGGACTGGACTGCAGCCTGGACAGTGGCGCCAGATCCCGTCCAGGATTCCTGCCTAGCCCAGGGTCTCAGGGCAAGGAGGCTGGAAATAAGCCAGGGGGACAGAAAGGTGTCGCGGCCCAGAGCTCAGCTCCCCACTGGACACAGCTAGGTTGGCTCCAGGGGAGAGACGCTCGTCGGCAGGGGCGGGGCTCTGGCCCTGACTGGCCCACTGGCAAAGCATGGCTCACATGCCCAGGAGCCCCCGGCTGTCCTGAGCCCCACCCTATATCTCCCCAGGCCCCAGTGGTGGCATAGAGCCAGGATGGGCCATGAGACACAGGAACTCACGCGCTTCCAATTCCCCCCTTCCGCCCCACGCCTCCCTCCCCCCGGGGTTATCTCAAGAACTGCCAGTGCGGCACGTCCCTGCAGAGCCCCGAGGGGGGTGACGGCATTATTCACCGAGGGGCCGGGGCAGAGGGGCTGGGGTTGGAGCGAAGTGGGGGGGCAGGGGGGCTGGGGGGACTCCCGGAGGTTCTCACCCTGCGATGGGGCTCAGCTCTGCGCCTTTGCAGCGTCTTCCCAAATGCTCGCGCTTGTCCCAGCGCTGCACTCCCACGGCCCAGCGGACTCCTGGGCCCCTCAACTGGCACCCCAATCCCCACTCGCTGCAGCAGGAGGAGCTGTGACCGCACCTTGCCAGTCTGGCCCCCCAAGGAGATCGCCAAGTCCCTGACACGTCCTGGTCCCAGCTCCAGGGAAGTCACCACAGTCCGGCCAGGGGAGAACGAGGCCTAGCAAAAACAAGGGAGGTTTAATGCTCTCGTGGCTTCTCCCAGCCGCAGGGCCACGAGCTAAGTGAGGGGGAAGCAGTAGGACCCGATCAAGCCCCCAGGACCCGATCAAGCCCTGCCGGCGGAGTCACGGCTCATGGGCAAAGAGCGTTGTTTGGAGATGTACTCAGGTGCTATTCGTGTGGCAAAGCTCTTGGGCAAAGCCTGCTCAGAGGAGACCCCAACGCTGCGCGCGCTGATCTCCCAGCCCCGCCAGGCAGAGGTACGCACGCCCTCCCTGCCCGGTGCATCCTCTCTGGCTGCCTGGGGCCAGAGATCTGGAGGAAGAGGTCTGGCAGAGGCAGGGAGCGTGGAGATGGCGTTCCAGACAGTGCAACAATGAGCGCAGCCAGGACGTGGGGGTCCCTTCTTTCTCCCCGTGGGAGGAAACGCCCTGGGAACGCCCTCTCCCTTAGGGGACTGTTGTAACATTGTTTCATTTTATAATTAAAGTGACCCAACTCCATTTTAAATTAATAGGAATATAAACTCATTGGACTGAAATGTAAAATGCTAACTGCTTTGTATCAACCCCGGGCCTGCCACCTATTGTAACACAATCTCTGTGAAACTTACCAGCCCCGGGAGGAGTCCGCAGGCGCTAAGTACTAAAGGCAATGTAATCAGAATGTAGCCTTTGGAAAACCTGTTACTTCAAACCCAGTAAATTTCATCTAAATAGTATCAATCTCTGAGAAACTTCCTTTGAACAGTATCCATTCATGTATCACAGCAAAATCTCTGTGACTCGAAACTCAGTAAACTGCATTTGAATAGTGTTTAGACATGTATTGCAATGGGTGATTCTTTGTCAGCAGCAAACAACAGCTGGACAATTAAGAAGAATAGAATCGGGTTTCTCTGTCAGTTTCGCTGTTTTGGGGTGCAGTCCCCAATTACCTCATCGCTCTTGGAAACTTCTAATTGGCTAAGTGGGCATATTGCTGTGTGGAAGAAAAATATAAAAGGTAGTCACAAACAGGAAGTAAACTGGAGATGTCCCGTACCTTTGGAAGAACAACAGAATAGTTCTACATGTAGGAGTGATCTACCTGCTGTCTCTCCCCAGCTTGCCACTCAAACCTAAGTATAGAGTGTGGGGCTGTGTAACCTGAGTGTGACTGTATTTTCCACTCAGATGTAAACCCGGGAATTGTACTAGTAGAATTGGAGTGCTGCTTTGCTGCTAACAAATCTCACTGGTGCAGTGTAAGTATAATAGTATAAGTATAACCCTATAGTATAAGCTAGCTTTGTAAATATAATTGTATAGTTGTAATTGTAACTGTGTTTTTAAGAAGTTAGATTGTTGTATTAAATAAGAATCAATGGTGATTTTTAAATTGTAATTATTGATGTATAGATTGTTGTCAGTAAAACAAAGTTGTATGCAAAGCAATCTTTGTCACTCCTTATTTGAGGGATCCATATTAATCGAACCTGACAGCAAGCTGGTTCTTGTTGTAACCTCAGGGACCAGGTTCACACTGTGGCACTGGGCAATTGAAAGGGCAGGCTGGAGGGTGGCAGAGAGGGGCCGACAGGGCGTGACTCTGGGAAGCCTGCAAAGATCCAGGGGCCCGAAGGCGAATGCAAACAGTGTCGCTGACAGGATCTGGGCTGGGATCCCGAGCCAGGGGGCCACAGGCAGGGGCTGCTGGGAACTGACTGTGCGAGCGTCCCTCACCATCCCTGCCTCTCCCCAGCCTGCGCTCTGCCCCCCGCCGCAGCGACCCCACAAGAGCTGAGCTGTGCTCGGCCCATGCCCCGCACCGCTCCCCACCCGGCTGCCCTTGGCCTCTGCTGCCTCTGCAGCAGGGCTGTGCCCGGGGGGCCGGGTGGGCAGCGAGCGCCCGGCTCTGAAGAGCCCCATCTCCAGCACTGCCAGGTGCCGTCTCCTCCCGCAGGCTGCCCTCCTGTGGCCTGACCGAGCATGGCAGGCCCAGGCCCATTGGCCAAGGCTGTGGGGCCGCCCGCGTACCCCCGGTGCCTGGGCTCTGTGCGTTTGGCAAACGGAAGGTGGGGCAGTGGGTGGCCGAGGCTGAGCTGCCACAGCTTGACCCTGGGCGGCGGGTGTCACCTGGGACTGCTCCCCTGCTCTCCAAACTCTCCACCCCCAAGAGCTGCAGCCAGCCCCACTGCCGTGCCTGGAGCCTATGGCAGGCGTGTGGCCGTGCCCCGTGGTCCCTCCAGCTCCGTACCTGCCCCTGCCCTCGTGCCTGGCAGCTGACACCAGGGGATCCAGAGTCACACTCCTGTAACCGAGCCCAAGATCCAGCTTTACCCCTGCCCCTAGGGCAGCCTCCTGCTCCCCCTTCCACCCCCTGCTGTCCCGTGGGGCCCCTGCCCTCCCAGTGCCGCCTCAGCTCCCGCTTACCAGGGATTCCTGCCTGTGCATCAGATCAGCTGGGCCCAGTCCAGGGCCAGGTCTAAGGAGCCACCCGCTGCAGACGAGGGGTGGCAATTACATAGCTCACACACCCAGGGAGCCGGGATTGGGACCCACAGCACCCTGCTCCTCGACCCCAGGCATCTGGTCCCGGGATGCCCAGTGCCATGCGGGCTCCCTTCGGCCAGTGGCAAGGCGCCCTAGGCCCACATGGGTAGCTGTCCCTGAAGCACAGAGCAGACACTGCAGGGGCACGTGAGATGGGCGAGCCCAGAGCACGGTGGTGCAATGGCCGAGCACGGGACGGGACTCAGGGCTAATTGAAGCCCTGGGCCTGATTCACAGAGCCTGGGAGCCTGAGGTGCTGAATTTGCACCCAGACCGACTGCAGCTGCTCACCTGCATGGGGCGTCACCCGCCTGGGGACCAGCCCTGCCTCTCCATGGCTCAGCTTCTCCACCTGCACGTGGATTAATCCTGGCATCAGTCTGGGGCTCCCCAGGGCTCCCCAGCTCCCCTTCCCCCTCCTCTCCCAGACACCCAGGGCTTCCCCGCAAGGGTGGGGACAAAGCTCAGCACCGCCTGATTGCAGAGCACCCACCCCGGCTGCAGCAAAGCCCTTGTCAGTGCACGAGGGCAACGACACGCAGCTGAGCCCCATGGCTCACACTCACTGCGGATGGAGGCGCACACACACACGTATACACACACCTGCCCACGCATGCACATGCTTTTCAATTCGGTGGGTCTTTATTGGCATGAAAAGCCAGCTACAGGCTGCCAAGGTGCCCAGCACAGACAGGCCTGTGGGATCTGCCAACTCCAGCCCCTGGCGCTGGGGCAGGACCAAGTAACCGTAGACGCTTCCTGACAGAGGTTTGTCTTAAAAACCACCAGTGAGGGGGACTCCACAGCCTGCCTTGGGAGCCGGTTCCAGAGGTGACCTGCCCTGAGAGCTAGGAAGATTTTCCTAATATCTGACCTACATCCGCCTTGCTGCAGATTAAGCCCACTGTGTCTTGTCCTGCCTTCAGCGGGCACGAAGAACAACTGACCCCCGTCCGCCTTACAACAGCCCTTCACAGACGTGAAAACAGCTCTCAGGTTCCTCCCTCAGCTGTCTCTTCTCAAGACTAAACCTGCCCAGCATTTTAATCCTTCCTCACAGGTTGAACGTTGTCAACCTTTGCTCAGTTTTGTTACTCTTGCCATTTTGTCCCCATCTTTCCTGAAGTGTGGGGCCCAGAATGGGACCCAGCACTAGCTCTGGCCTCGCCAGCGCTGAGCAGAACTGGACATTACCTCTGGTACCGTACCGGCGACACGGCCGCTAACTCAGCTTAGGATGCGATGAGCCTTTTCCCAGCTATAGCCCATTGTTGACTCCTGTTCAGCTAGTGACCCACTAGAACCCCCCGTCATAGAATCACAGAATCTGAGAGTGGGAGGGACCTCAGGAGGTGTCTAGTCCAACCCCCCGCCCACAGCAGGACTCTCCTCAGCTTTCCAGCAGTACCAGCGCCCAGCGGTCTCCGGTTTGTAGTGGTACCTTTGATTTTTCCTTCCTAAGGGTAGTACTTTGCACCCGTCTTCACTGAGTTTCAGCTGGTTGGGTTCAGACCAATCCTCCAGTTTGAATCTTGATCCTGTCCCCCAAACAGCTCCCAGCCCCTCCCAGCTTGGGGCATCTGCAGATGTTCGAAGCACCTTCTGCACTGAGTTCTCCAAGTCACTGCGGGAAACCCGGAACGGGACCAGACCCAGGACAGACCCCGTGGGACCCCACGAGAGACGTCCCAATCTGACAGCGGATCACTGAGAACCACCCTCTGGGCACGGCCTTTCAGCCAGTGAGCTCCCACCTTACGGTCATTGCGTCTAGACCCCCGCGCCCTGCTTTGCTTGGGAGCCTGGCATGTGGGACTGTGACAAAAGCCTAACCAAAGTTGAAGAATATCACATCTTCTGCCAGCCTCTGCAGAGGATCCTGCTGGATGGGGCTGAGCTCTGTGTTTGGGGCTCACCTCCCTGGGGACTCCATCCATCGTGCACCCCATCCCCCCGGCCAGGCGCTGTGTGGGCTGGCTGGTGTCTGGGGATGGCCTGGCAGGGGAAAGCATCACATTGCTGTAAGTGGAGGATAGTGGGGGGAAGATGGAGGGCAGAGGACCTCACCGGCAGCAGTTCACTTCTCCCCTGCCCCCAAACAGCAGGCGGGGAGCTCCCACAGCCTGGCCTGGATCAGCACCGGAGATGTTTGTGTGCAAGGTTCTCCCGGGGCAGATGCCCCCCCTCGGGCTCCGTGCCTGTGCTCTGACTCAGGTAATGAGCCCCCGAGGGGGGCGAAAGCAAAACAGCTCCACTCTCCACGTTTGTCTTTGAGCTGGGGGGAGGGGAGAGTCTGACTGTGTGGGGAGAGCGCAGTGGGAACGCACAGACCTTCATCCCACCCAGGGGCTCACCCAGCTTCCCTGCCCCCCCAGGGGAACGGCCAGGCTGGAGCAGTGCCCAGCAGCTTGCTGTGACCGTGGCCAGTTGCCAGACACTTCTGGGGCTGGGGTAGGAACCCGCTGGCCATCACACCGGGGAGTTGGTGCCTCTCCTGGCCCCTAACACAGCAGGAGATTTAACATCCCTGCCAGCGCAGCGGTTGTCTGCAGTGTCGTCAGAGCCGTGGGGCCCAGGGTGTTAGAGAGGAGGTGGAGGAGGGACCGCGTGTGCGGAACCAACATCCAGTGGGGAGAGCCGTGCTTTCAAGCCACACTAAGCTTCTGCTTCCAGCCTGGGAACCGAACACCGAGCGTCCCAGCTAAAGACAAGGTGTGACCTGACCAGCTAGCGTAGCCAGTTAGAAGAGATCTCCAGGGGCCATTCCAGGGGAAGTGGCTGGTTAACACCCCTCTAGTCGTGTGGGGGAGATAGTAGGGGAGGGTGCATCATCAGTGAACCCTGCGGACAACCACACACAAGAAACACACGGCTCACCCCACCCACCTTCACAGAACCACAAGCACACCCAGCAATCTGGTCTCTGCCGCCAGGCCCTTGGGTCGCACAGAACGCGCCGAGGGAAAAGTCCAGGACACGCAGCTGAGCGCACTCAGAACCGCCTCCACCAAACCAGGCCGCTCCACTGGGGATGTAGATCACACCGTGGAACGGGCCCCCCACATACCACGAGAGAACCTGCTTCAGTACAGAAATAACCGCCCCCCACCCGAACGCTCACCCCTAGTTGTCACCTACCACCCCACACGGGAACCCAGATGGGACATCATCAACCAACCATGACCTAGACTCAATGGGGACCCCATCCTGAGAGAAATCTTTCCTGAACCTCCTCTTCTGGCCTTCAAACAACCCCCCACCTCTCCAAGCCCATCCTCAGAAGCAAACTCCTCCCAGATCAGGCCCCACCACCTCAAAGCGACACGAGACCATGCCAGAACAACTGCTGTAAAACCAGCTACCAGATCTTTGCTGCTACGACGGCCAACAATCTCCCCCAACACACCTTCCAAGATCCCTTGGTCCCACACGACACGGGGTGTACCTCACCCAGTGCACTGAGGGCTTGTCTTCACATGCAGCGCTCCAGCCGTGCCGCAGTGCCACTGTAGCGCTTTAGTGAAGATGCTCCTACGCCAGCGGGAGAACGTCTCCACCACCACCTCCCCAAGAAGCTCTCCCGTTGACAGTGCTGTCTACACAGGGGGTGGGATGGGTCGGTCGGTACAACTACACAGCTTGGGGGAGTGGATTCTTCACACCTGTAGGAAGAGGGCGTGGCCTCCCTCGGAGATGGACAGGCAGGACCCCCCACCCACCTCCTGCTGGGCGGAGCCAGGACACTTATGCCCGCCCGCCAGATGCAGAGGGGAGGGGCACGAAGTATAAAAGGCAGGTCCTCTGCTCAGTTGGGTTGGAGCTGCCAGAGGAGAAGGACGTCTCTACCCCATCGTTGGTGCCCAAGCCTGACCGCTGAGGACTCAACGGAGCTGCCTGGGGTGGCGAGGAGCTGTTGGCATTACCACTTGCTGTTAACCCTGGGGAGATGGATGGCAACTCCGAGGCCCAGGCACCCCAGGGATGGAGCAGCCCAGGGGAAGCAGACAAGAGTCTGGCTGTGTTGTGGCCTGATCCTACGCTGGTGGGTTTTGGCTGGAGCCCCGCTGATCTGGTGACAGAACCATCCATCCCTGTGAGGGTCCTGAGCTGGGAACAGGTGGAATAGGGTGGGGCTGGGTCCCTCTATCCCCATGCCCTTGGCCAATCCCACCCTTGGGGTGGCAGCTATCTCGTCATAGGCCAGGGGGCCTGGTGGTGCTCCTGTGAGCCCCTAGTTGTGTTGGTGTTCAACCCCTGCCTGAGAGCCTGGGGCTATGGGCTGCTTAACTGCTCTGCCCCTGCTGCGGGGGCGTGAACCCTGGAGCACTAATATTCCCCCTTTGAGCTTTTGGCCCCACAGAAGCGCTGTAGTGAGGGGTGTGGTCTCCCTCCCGGATGGATGGGGGGGGAGAAATGGCCTAATGCCCTACACCCCCCTGAAAGATCCAGTTACACCGATACTGGACTGTCGTGGAGACCTGGCCTGAAAGCCCCCGTCACAATGACAGGGGTGAAACCAGACTTCCGCTGCGCTCTCCAGTGAACTCCCGCAGGAAAAGGATAACAGACAAGAACACCCATCACTTTCCACAGCGCCACCACCCTATATCTCCGCCCGCAAAGGAAAGCTGCACAGTACCTTCCAAAGGCAGGCAAGGGAGCGTAGATTCATAACTCTGCTGGACACGAAAACCATGGATGACCAGCGACCCTGGGCTGATGGCTTATTACAGCGATCTGTAACCCACTAACAACCCCCCAGATGGTTCCCCCCCTTCCTTTCTGCCCTGTGACTGGAGGGGGTTAACAGGCCACGTCACCTTGATTGGTCCCTTGGACTATGTGTAATGACTCACTCACGCTAAAGGATCTGTTCCATCTTGTACTTAGCCGTGGTGCTTGGGGCACATCCACACTTCACACGCAGGCCCGGGCACAGCTGCACGGTCGTGCTTGAATGCAGCTGCTCTAAGTGGGCAGGAGAGAGCTCTCCTGGCAGCTTTGTTAACTCCCCTCTCCGAGAGGTGGTAGCTATGGTGGCCGGAGACGCTCTGCTGCCAGCGGAGCGCTGTCTATATGGGGGCGAGGTTGGTATAACCGCGTCACTCAGAGGCGTGGTTCTCACGTCCCTGAGCAGCACTGTTATACCGATACAGGTCCATAGTGTAGACCAGCCCCCTGACTTAGTTTCCCAGACCTGAGGCAGAGCTCGTGTCACTCAAACGTTGTTCTCTACCATCAACAGAAGTTGGCCCAATAAAAGATATCACCTCCCACACCTTGTCTCTCCAACGTTGTTGTTAGCACTGAGCAGGCTAACTCGGGCTATCCAAATAAATGTCCCATCCCTCTAGGAATCACGCTAAATTCTTGGCCTCAAGGGTTTCCTGTGGCAATGAGTTCCACAGGTTAATTGCATGTAAAAAGTCTTTTCTTTTAGCAGTTGTGAACTTCCCCTCTTTGAATTTCCTCACATGGCCCCTTATTCTTGTGCAGAGCTGGGAGGACAGAAGGGCCCAAGCGCCCTTCTCTAGACATGCCAGTCTTTTACTCTGTCCTCTGCCCCTTCTCTCCTCCCTGAAGTAACAATCCCATCTTTTCAGTCTCTTGCCACCAGAGAGTTTCCCAGGCTCTGATCACTCTGAGGCATGTGTTACAGAGATGGATCCTGGCCTTGGGGCAGGCCCTGCTTTCCCAGGACTTTACAGCCATGGCTCACCTGCTGGGATTTTGCTCGGCCCCAGCTGGCCCCAGTGCTCTGCAGGGTTTTAGGGCGGTCCCTAAGGGGATCTCTGCTGGGAGGGGGAAGGTTTCTGGCCCCAGGGTGGTGGGTCCCTCCACAAAGTCTCCCACTGGCTTCAAGTCACCACGATCCCTGTGGATGCCCAGTGCCCCGACTGCCTCGGTGATGAGGAACCTGCCCACAACTCCTGGCCGAGCAAGGGAATCCCAGGGCTAGAGCCAGGTCAGGAGAGTCAGGTCACTAGTGAACACACCTGCCCAGTGCCTGCGGATAGTGTCTAGGGGGCAGCGGCACAAGGGAAGGAATGTGGAACGCTGCAAACCGCACCCAGCTCATCTGGCTTCAATCCCCAGGCAAGGAGCGGGAGAAACTCTTGGTGCAAAGAAAGAGACAAGCCAGCCTGAGATAAAAGTCACATGCGATCAGCAGCCTGAGTTCATCTGACGGATGGGTGGGGAAATGGGGTGCGGGGAGAGGGTGGGGGGCGAGATGTGGCATCTGGGCTTCAAGAAAGGGCTTGGCAGTTTGACAAAAACCTAACCATGGCAATGAATGCAGTGACCTGGCCGTGGGCTTTGTCCCAGGGGTCGTAGGCCCTGGAAATAAACCGACACCCAGTGCACAGCCAGTGCAGCTAAAATACAGTCACCGCAGGGGGCTGAGCTGCGGCCATGAGAGGAGAGGTCCTCAAGGAATCCATTTTAAGGCACTTAAAAGAGAGGCAGGTGATCAGGAGCAGTCAACATGGATTCACCAAGGGAAAGTTGTGCCTGACCAACCTGATTGCTTTCTATGAAGAGATGACTGGTTCTGTGGATGAGGGGAAAGCGGTGGATGTGATATACCTTGACTTTAGCAAAGCTTTTCATACAGTCTCCCACAGTATTCTTATCAGCAAGTTAAAGAAGTATGGGTTGGATGAATGGACTATAAAATGGATAGAGAACTGGCTAGAGCAAAGGGCTCAACGAGTAGTGATCAATGGGTCCATGTCTAGCTGGCAGCCAGTCACAAGTGCAGTGCCCCAGGGGTCGATCCTGGGGCCAATTTTGTTCAACATCTTCATTAATGATCTGGAGGACGGGGTAGATTGCATCCTCAGCAAGTTTGCAGATGATACTAAGCTAGGGGGGTGGTAGATACTCTGGAAGGGAGGGCTAGGATACAGAAGGACCTAAACAAATTGGAGGATTGGCCAAAAGAAATCTGAAGAGGTTCAACAAGGACAAGTGCAGAGTCCTGCACTTAGGACGGAAGAATCCCATGCACAGCTACAGACTGGGGACCAACAAGCTAGGCAGCAGTTCTGCAGAAAAGGATCTGGGGGTTACAGTGGATAAGAAATTGGGTATGAGTCAGCAGTGTGCCCTGGTTGCCAAGAAGGCTAGTGGCATATTGGGCTGCATTAGTAAGAGCGTTGCCAGCAGATCGCGGGAAGTGATTATTTCCCTCTATTCAGCATTGGTGAGGCCGCATTTGGAGTATTGTGTCCAGTTTTGGGCCCCCCCACTACAAAAAGGATGTGGACAAGTTGGAGAGAGTCCAGCGGAGGGGAACAAAAATGATGAGGGGGCTGGAGCACAAGACTTATGAGGAGAGGCTGAAAGAACTAGGCTTGTTTAGTCTGCAGAAGAGAAGAATGAGGGGGGATTTGATAGCAGCCTTTAACTACCTGAAAGGGGGTTCCAGGGAGGATGGAGCTAGGCTGTTCTCAGTGGTGGCAGATGACAGAACAAGGAGCAATGGTCTCGAGTTGCAGTGGGGGAGGTCTAGGTTGGACATTAGGAAAAAGTTTTTCACTAGGAGGGTGGTGAAGCACTGGAATGGGTTACCTAGGGAGGGGTGGAGTCTCCATCCTGAGAGGTTTTAAAGCTGTGGCTTGACAAAGCCCTGGCTGGGATGATTTAGCTGAGGATAGTCCTGCTTTGGGCAGGGGGTTGGACTAGACACCTCCTGAGGTCCCTTCCAACTCTAATGTTCTATGATTCTATGGGAGTGCCAGCTGGCCCTCGCCGAGGGCTCATGCTCTGCCGGGTACACCCAGAGGGTGACAGTCACAGGCTGCTGCACTGGGCAGGGGGCCCCAGCAGCTGGAGCGAAGAAACCTGGGAACCTCCTGCCCAAGAGCTGCGGGGAGGGGTGAGCCCGGCTGGGATGCCCCCACCCTCACCACGCTGTGGGACACGGAGCCTGCATGGTCCCCGGGCGCTAAGGTGCTGTCTTGCCTGGAGATACTGAATAGCCGTGTCCTGGTGGATGCAGACACCTTGCTAGCGTGGCCTGGCTCAGCAGACGGACATGACCTGGGCGCAGGGGAGGAGGTAGGCGTCTGTGCCCATCCCCCGCCCTGCTCTCGCTAGTCATTCACGTTTCTGCCTCCACCCGCAGGACCCTGGCTCTGTCCTTGCTGCTGCAGCGTGAACAGGACGAGCAGCGAAGGGAGCAGCTGGGATTAGCGTGATCGTGTCACCACTGCAGCCTGCCGGAGCCGTAATCCCACAGGGCGCACGTGGGACAGGGCCACGGGCTGACCCGCACGGCCAGGCCATGCCCTGCGAATGCTGATGGCCAGCGACACCGCAGCCCGCGGCAGCCGTGCGTGGTAACTTGTGTGTCTGTGTGCACCCTTGTGTGCTTGGACACACTTTACCCTCGACACAAAACCAACCAGGACCATTTAAAACACAAGAACATTGAGGTCTAAGGCAATTCTCACTCTCTGCTCGATTCCTGGCTTTGCCTCTGCCTCAGCCAGGGCAAGGCAGCAGGGAAAGCAGCACAGTGTGTGGGCAGCAGAGGGTCTGTCTGTGAGCAGCAATTTTGGCTGGATTTCTAACAAACCAAACAGCCAGAGACCCCTTTTCCAAACTGAGGGTTTACAAAAGACGGTCCCAGTCCCATTCCTGCAGGCAGAGCTTTGCTCCCATGGCCCTCGGGGATCCAGCTACACGTCCAGATCTGCAGCTAGGAGTTGCCGGGGTCCTGGTAAGAATACACTTGCCAGAAAGCGAAATGTGAACTTTCCGCTTTACCTATGAACAGCGCCTGCCCCTGCCAAGTTGTCATGTCTTCCACCGACACTCCTGGGGTGAAATAGTCTGGAACTGCCTTGGATCCAAAAGTGCCTCCCACCCGTCTGGGCCCAGGTCTGGGCTGGCTCTGACATTGCCTTTCAAATTCATAGCAAGCTGTGCAAGGTTATTACGTAAGAGCTCTAGGCATTTAGGCACAAATGCGGCTAACTAACTGCAGACAACACCCCCCCCCATGCTTTTGCCCTGAGGTCGCTGCAGGCCTGGCTCACCAGCAGCAGATGGAGAACTGCAAATGCTGCTTAAAAAAATTAAATCAAAATAGCCTCGCTGCTTAGCCTAGGCCTTTAATTCATTTCTAGCAGCCTTGAAATCCCAGCCCTGGCCCCTCACAGCTTCATGGCAACCTCAGATACAGAGAGACCGGCTCAGAGGCATGAGAGAAAAAACCAGAGCTCGGGGCGGGTGGATGACTGGACAGCTCCAACACCACAGGGCCACTGCAGAATTTGTTTAAAAACTAAAGCTAAAATCACAGCTCACTGCGCAGGCCCACTCAGCGGCAGATTGCACAGCAGACGCTGGCATGTGGCGGGTTCGAGGATCCGGCCCTGCAAACTGCTAGGATTTTCGGAACGACGGGAATCCGCAGTGCTCGGGAAAGGGAGGCTCTGGTGTGAGCAAAGGCCAGCGCAGGCCATGCCACTCGGAGCCATGGACCTCATCAGCCCAGCTCCCCTGGCTATTCCAGCCCTCCGCAACCCGCAGCTTTGCCAGTACCTCAACCCAGAGCTGCGGCCCCGCTTGCTACACCAGCCCCAGGCTCCCCACAAACCCAGCTCTCCCAGTCTCTCAGTCCTGCCCTGCAGTCCCCTCTCCGCCGTCCCTGACTGGGCTCTGCCAACCATGCTGAGCTTGGCAAAACCAGGGAGGTTTTGTGAAGAAGCATCCTGCCAACTGAGGGTGAAAACCACCGCCCATTTTGCTTCAGAGGCACTTGAGAGCAGCTCTCCAGGCGAGCCTGGCAAAGAAGAACAGTGTTCGTGGGAGCAGCGGGGGGCCTTGCATGCTCTGGCCATGGTTCCGGTTTAGCTGACAGCCTAACGTTGGGGCTGGGGGCTGAACATCAGCACAGAGCCTTTGGACCCAGACCCTGCAGGGACACAGGCGCGTGCATGGTGCAGCCGCATGCCCTGCAAGGGAGCAGCGCTGAGACGGTGCCCGGGAAGTGAGCTTCGCAGGATCGCGGCCTTGCAATGCTGTCTGAGCTCCAGGGAGGGGCACTCGAGGAAATGCACAGACCAGAGTGAGTCAAGCCAAGGTCAGAAACCCCTGGATGGGCCCAAGCGGGGCAGGAAACACCGGGGAGCTCCAGCCCGAGGAACATCCCCTGCCCCAGTGGGCCGATTTCCCGCCCCAAGCTGCCGTCCGCACCGGCAGGGACAGGCAGAGGGAGAGCAGGACACGCCCACTCGGGCCTGGGGTGCCAGGCGGGTGAGAGTCAGGCCCAGAATCACAGGCCAGTCCCAGCGCTCTCAGTGGGAGCGTCGCCTCCGCAAGGCCTGAGCACAGCCAGCCCCAGAGGTGGCCTGGTGGAGGGGCAGCTGGGGAGGCGGGGGGAAGTGGGGGGGAGTGTAAGAGTGAGCAGCCAATCAGATCGTCCCCGTCACGTGCTAGAGCAGCAAATGCCTATCCAGGAGGAGAGTGAGAGGGAGGGACTGCGCCCCATCCCTAGAGCCCCAGGGGCCGGGTGGCCATGTCCTGTCCCCAGAGCAGGGGAGCGGAGTGGGGGGTGTTGCACCCCATTCCTAGATCCCAGGAGTGACTGCACCACACCCCTAGAGCCCAGGCGGGGGTGGCGGGGTTAGGGGAGCCATGTCCTGTCCCCGGAGCTGGGGAACGCAGTGGGGGGTGTTGCACCCAATCCCCAGAGCCCAGGGGTGCCCAGAGTTCACGGGGTAGGATGACTGTCCCTCCCTGCATGCCTCAGGGGACCAGCACCAGGAAGATGGTCCCCTGCATCCACTGCAAAGTGTGAAAAATGCTCCACCTGTTGCTGAGAGGGTCAAATTCACCCTCAGCCACTTTTCACCCTCGGGTGCAGGCACGAGTGACGACGTCAGGTCAGGGGGTGCCAGCGCCATGGGCTAAGCACCCGGAGAACTGCAGGAGGGGAAGGGTAACCAAAGGGCACTGACTGCAGGGGAGGCATTAAGAATTCACCTCCAGCTAATGCAGGCGGGTCCAGTAAGGGTGAGGAGGGATCGTTTAGGGTGGGACCAGGGAGACAAGCTGCAAGGGTTAGGAAAGGGAGCTGTCACACTGAATCTAGCAGAATCTTCCTCCCACGGGCTGGATCCAGCTGGGAATTGTCCCCAGGGAAGGGGACGCGGGCCCAGCAGTTCGAACATTTAACGCTGGAAACCAGGCCCAGCCCTGTCTGGGCTCCTGGACAAACTGAGGCCGGATGGGGAGTCTCTGCTCCCGATGAAAGATGGTAAGGCTGAAGCAGTGCTGGGGGGTGGGGATGGGGGGCTCAAAACCTTGTTTCTCTCACCACAGAAGATATCACCTGCCCTCCCTCAACTCTCGAAAGGCCAGGAGGGACCGTTCTGATGATCTAGGCCAGGGGCCGGCAACCTACCGCGGCTGAAGAGCTGCATGCGGCTCCGGAGCCGCAGGTTGCCAACCCCTGATCTAGGCTGACCTCCTGCAACACACAGGCCAGAGAACCCGCTCCGCCCCATAGCAAGGTCAGAGTGTGTCTGCTGGAAAGAGACGCCTGAGCTTGACTGGCATAGACTCCACCACAGCCCCTTTGCAGTCTGCACCAGTGGTTAATGCCCCGAAGGCTATTGGTTTGTTAAAAACACACCCCTTCTAAGTCTGAATGTGTCACTCGTCAACTGCCGCCCGCCCACTGGATCTTGCCAGATTGATGGGCCCTCTGCCAACAGAAACGCTTCCTCCTCTAGGCACTTAGCGCCTGGGATCAAGTCACCTCTTAACCTTCTCTTCCTTAAGCCTCATAAGTCTCTCTGTGAGGCAGGTTTTCCAGCTCTGGAGTTGTTCTTGGCGCATTCTGAGCCCGTCCCACTTGCCAGCTTCCTTTCTGAGCAGCTGCCACAAGAGCTGGAGCCCAGGAGGGGTCTCACTGACGCCAGCTACGCAGGTAACGCCGGCTCTGGCTTGGTGTTCCCTGCTTGTACAGCCAAGGATTGCATGTGCTGTCTCAGCCTCCGCAGCCCCCTGCAATCTCACGCTCACTTGGTTCCCACCGTGACCTCGGGGACCCAGATTTTTAAAGCTATTTGGGCCTTGCTGCATCGAGCTGATTTAGGAACCTAAATCTCATTTGTAAATGGGATTTAGACACTATGGAGCCAAAATCCTTCAAGGGCCAATGGGATTTTGGCTCCTAAGTGCCTAAACCCCTTTTGAAAACGAGATTAGGCTCCCAATGTGGATGGCATTGCAATGCCGAGCACAGCAGGGCCCAGATACCTTTAAACCTGGCCCATGTCCCGGCCACAGTTACTGCCTCCAGACTAGAGCCCCGGCCTGGCCAGGTGATCTATGGCTTGGGGTCCCTGACATGGGACTTCGCCTGCAAAACCCACAGCAGCGGCTGTGTTTGGTCTCCCCGACCGGGGCTCTATGGAGTCGCTCTGGGCCCAGAACAGGCCCTGGCAGGGCCCTGCTCAGGACACCGCCCGGGCCGAATATTCCCAGGTACAAGCCCTTGCTGAGATCTGTGTTAGCCAGTCTGTAACCCAGGGAATGAGAGCAAGGGGGATGTTGCCAGCAGCTCCTCTCTCCATCCAACGTCCAGCGGGAGTGAATCCAACCCCCTCCCAAACTCTTTGCAGCTTACACGGCGCAGTTCCCTTCACCTATAGCCCCCTCCCAAAACGCTCTGACCCCCCCATTGCACCATGGGGAGTCTGCCTCCTGCCCCAGCCCTAGCCAGGTTTGCCGGCAAGGGGGTGGGATCCTTCGGGCCACAAGCCATCAGGGCAGCTGCTCCCACTGCGGTTCTCCTGAGGACCCATCTCCCGGCTGCACTAGAGGGGCTCCTCTGTGAGACCCCACTGCCACGCTGCAGGGCACAGAGCCCCTGGACCTCCCCACTGCAGGGATCCCTTCCCACCTGGACAGAGCCCCCGGGGCCTCGGCGCCTCTGCTTCGGCCCCGCTCTCACCGCCCAGCCCCTCCCCACCGTCCCGTCCCGAGCGCGCCGGCTCCCCTCACCTCTCCGGCTCGTAGCCGGCTTGCAGCAGGCGGGCGCTGTACCTCTGGGCCGCCGTCTCGTGTCCCGCATGCAGCGGGGCGCAGCCGTTCACGGTCCCCGGGCGCAGCAGCCGCTGCCCGGGCAGCGCAGGCTCCGGCAGGTCCCCCACGATCAGCCGGTAATCGTAGTGCGGGGGCTCCCAGCCGGGGGACGGGCTCCCGGGCTGCGCCTGCTGCCCCTCCATGGAGCCCGGCCCAGGAGCGCTCACTCGGGGACCGGGCACGGGGCGCAGAGGTCGGGCCCCGGGCAGGTGCCTGGCGGGGAGGGGCGCACGGGACCGGGGAAGGGCGCACGGGACAGGGCCGGGGCGCACGGGACCGGGCAGGGGCGCACGGGACAGGGCAGGGGCGCACGGGATCAGGCAGGGGCGCACGGGACCGGGGAAGGGCGCACGGGACAGGGCAGGAGCGCACGGGACAGGGCAGGGGCGCACGGGACCGGGGAGGGGCGCACGGGACCGGGGAAGGGCGCACGGTCCTGGGCAGGGACCACGGTCCTGGGAAGCAGCAGGCTCCGGGCTCCGCGTCCCGGGAGCTCCCGCGGGGCGATGGGGAGCGCGGAGGACGGTGCCTGGGCCGAGCCAAATCCCCAGAGCCGGGCGCAGGGCGGCGATGCCCCCTCCACAAGCGTCTCCCCGGCCTCGCAGTGCGGGGAGAGCTCGGGTCCCAGCCGCTCACATGCCCCGGCCGGCCGGGCAGCTCCGCCTTCGCTCCTGCCCCGCAACAGCCGCTCCGCAGGGCGGGAGGCTGGGAGTGTCCGGGGCGCCCCGAGCCGAGGGATTTGCACTCCGCCATCTCCGCCTCCTCCCGCCCCGCTTGGCACGGGCCGGGCGGTCTCCACCCACGCGGGGCCGGGCTGAGCCGGGAGCGGCGCGGGGAGCCAGAGGCAGAGGAGCGAAGGCCGAGCCCCAGTCCTGCCCCGAGCAAGGGGGGCACGGCCGGTCCGGATGGGAGGGTGGAGAGCGGCTGCTCCGCAGAGGAGAGTCCAAGCATTTGATAGCCACCGCGGGTCCCCGGCTGTTTCCCGGGGATCCCTGTGAAATGCTCGCAGGCCCTGCCCCGGCAGCGCGGGAGAGACGCAGGGCCCCGCACAAGGGGCTGTTCCACTATAGGACAACAGCCTACTACTGCTACCGGCTGATGGAGCTTCACCTCCGTGCTGTGGTGGCTCCAGACACACTCGCCCAGGACATGCTGTCGCCCTGTGATATGCGGGCACCTACAGAGCCTGTTCAACATGCCGTCCTCGGAGCACTCCGGAGGCAGATCAGCACTGTTATCCTGCACTGAGAGGGAAACTGAGTCAAAGCAAGTGACCAGGCTCAAATTTCTCCCAGCAGGTCAGTGTCAGAGTTAGGAGCAGAACCTAGGGTCCCAGTCTGGTGTCCCACCCACCATTTACCTGGCCATTTATCTCCATTTTAAATATGGGGAAACCGAGGCACGGAGCGGTTATGTGAGTTGCCCAAAGTCACACAGCAAGTCAGTGAGAGCTGGGAATAGAGCCCAGGAGTCCTTACTCCCTCCCCCCCTCAAACTAGCAGAGCCCACAGCCCTTCCAGAGATGGGAATCATGGAACCCAGGAGTCCTGGCTCCCAGCCCCCTGCTCTAACCCGCTAGATCTCATGTCCCTCCCACAGCTGGGAATGGCACCCAGCTCTCCTGACACCCAGTCCCTGCAGCCAGGCCTAGCCGATGGGCCGGGCTTTCCCAGAGCTAATCCCCTTTGGGTGAGAGCATGCCCACTCGTAACTGCCCCCTGCATTCCTCCCTGGAGGAGGACGGTCCTTTCCTGGGGGCATATGGAGGACAAAAGTCACTGCAGCCAGCCAGCGCGGGCGTGGGTGGGAGTGAGATGCACAGCAATGAGCACAGCTCTGCTTGGTTCTTAGCTACTGCTCTTCAGCCAGGCTCCCAAGCCTGTCCCAAAGAAGGAGGATCATTCCCTCCATTTTACAGAAGGCAAACTGAGGCCAAGAAAGGGGCTGGGCTGGGCCCAGGGGCTCTGTGCCCAGTGTCCTCACTTCTCCTGCTTATTCCGAACGAGCTGGACTTCTCTGCAATCCCTGAGTGTGCCAGGAGCAGGAACCATCCGCCGCCCCCTTGTGACATGATGGGCCAGTGGCAGCTGTTTTGGCGACATCAAACCTACTACAACAGACCCGCCTGGTCTCCCCACTGGGCTGCCACCCCGGTGCGCTGTGCGCACACATCTCTGCCCTCCACACAGTGGGGAAGGGTGTCTGCAGAGCCCGGTCACGCTGCTTTCTGACCCAAACTTAGCCCCGCCTGGGGGTAAGGTGATAAATGCCAGATCTACCTGGAGCAGGGGGCTTGTGATGTCAAGGACAAACTTTGGAAAGGCCGGGGCCAGGCCCCCTGGGTCAGCTCCTCTGCTGGCATACATCAGGTCCAGTGTGGTACGCCAGCCAGGAGCTGGGTCGCGTGCCCTACCTGGAAAACGGCTGGATGACAATGCTGGTCGTTGGGGCAGACACTGTGCTGACAGACGGCACAGGAGCAAATAGATTCAACAGAGGCCACATTAGCTAGAGAGCAGCATGGCCCAGTGGCGACAGCACTGGGAGGGGATGCAGAACTCCTGGCCCTGCTGCGTGGCCTTGGCCCAGTCCCTTCACCTCTCTGGGCCTTGTTTTCCCCTCCCACCCTCTGTCCATTTAGCTCAGAAGCCCGTTGGGTGCAGCTTGTCGCCCATGGTGGCAGGCGGCATAAGGGGGCCCAATCCTGGGTGAGGCTTTTAGGGCTGCTGGGGTAGAAGTGAAGAATACTAGACCGATTCGTTCAGACAGACGGACGGACAGATAAATATCCACACCTGGTCATGCACCAGAACAGTTCTCACCCGGAGGATTTGCATACTGTATCCAGCACCTGCCCTGACACTCTTCAGTGTCCCGGGGCCAATGATAGCACGTGGCCAGGGCCAATGAACGAGCTGTTACCTCGTGCAGCAGCTGAGCGCCGTGGACTGCACTGATCCCTGTCTAAGGTGCCATCGTGCTCACGGGCTCCTGCACCAGGCCCCCTTGTGCCAGGCACGGCACAGACACAGGGCCCCCAGTCTAGGGTGACCAGACAGCAAGTGTGAAAACCTGGGAGGGGTAGTGGGCACCAATATATGATTTAGCCCCCAATATTGGGCCTGTCCCTATAAAAGCGGGACATCTAGTCACTCTGCCCCACCCTGCTGGGCTGACAAGCGAAAGGCCCGTGAAATCCGGTAGGGGAGGAAGCATGTGCGGTTACAGGGCAGTGGATGGGCAGGGCGCTCTGGACAAGGCTTTCTGCTGCAGGAGGCCAATGTCACACATGGCTTTGACGGCGGGTTCGCCCCGTGCCCGTGCCTACATTTCACTGGGCTGCAACGCTGCCAGCGCATTCTCCGTCCTTATTGCCATGAGACATCAACCCAGGCCAGTCCTGGGGCCTCCCCTGAAGGGAGGCTGCGTCCCGTCTCCTCAGGGCTGCCAGCCCACAGCCCAGTGCCCTCCGCAGAGAACTCTGAATGCCAGCGGGCCGAAGCCCCCCCCCATCACTGCTGCGGGGCTCTCAGGGGCAGGGGTGGGTCTCGGCCCTGGCAGGGCCCTGCCCATAGAGGGCCGTACAGACTAGAATCTGACCTGGGCACTGGCAGCAACATAGCCAAGGGGCACGAGACAGGCCAGGGGCGGGGCCAGCAGCCTCTGCCCTGGCTCTGGGATTCAGTCTCAGCTGCTTTGGGACAGGAAGTGAAGAAGGTGCCTGCATCCAATCGGAACTGGAGCACGGGACTCGGGGAAGTGGAGCCTAGCTGACCTGTGTGAACTCAGGCCAGGCCAGGAGTCAGGACTGGGTGTTACCCCCACCCCGCCCTGCAGGATGGGCGTGAGTGGGCAGCCCTGGGGTTAGGTGTGTAACCAGCGCAGACGGGCGTGGCGGGCTCTGCTCCCGGCTTTGGGATCCGGAGAGGCCCTCCCTTGCCAGCCTGCGGCTCAGCCCAAGGTCCTTCGATGCCCGGGAGTCACAGTTTACATTGCAGCCAAGATAGGCCTTTGTTTGGGATCCTTCAGCTAATCCTGCTGGGATGTCAACAGCCACGGCCCCTGGCACCAGCACAACGAGCTTTAATGGGAGCTCCTGTTTACCCTCTCCCAGGCCCAGAGATTCCTTGAGCTGCCGGCGGAGCCCAGAGACCCCAGCCTCTGGGTGGGTCATGGAAGGCCGGCTGCTAACTCAGGTTGGAACGGCGGTGAGGACGGGGCACTCAGCTCGCAGCGTGGGTTCGAGCTCATGTTAAAGCCTACAGAGGAGTTTGGGGTTGAAGCTGAGCTGCTCACCTGACCCACCAAGCTAAGAGACCCCTTTTGTTTGCGGGGAAGGTGCCCCTCACTGTGCCAGCTGTGTGCCTGGCGGAGCGGAGCGGTGAGAGAAAACCTGGACTCAGCTGTGATCTCTCTGCGCACCACCCTCACGTCATGCATGAGGGACAGGTATCCTTACACACACAGCTGTCCTGCAGGCAAGGCTTGGTGGGTGAGGGGTTCACGCCACATTTCAGGAACGGGCATGTGTGTGTCATATAGCTGTGTGTGTGTGTGTGTGTGTGTCGTATAGCTCTGTGTGTGTGTGTGTGTGTGTGTGTGAGATATAGCTCTGTGTGTGTGTGTGAGTGTGGTATAGCTGTGTGTGTGTGTGAGTGTGGTATAGCTGTGTATGTGTGTGTCGTATAGCTGTGTGTGTGTGTGTGTGTGTGTGTGTGTGAAATATAGCTCTGTGTGTGTGTGTGTGTGTGCTAGGTGTTTGCTAGGTGGGGACGTTAAGTGGGATGTGTTTGCTGTGTGTTGTGTGCTAGGGGTCTGTTGGCGTGGACGTTAGGTAGTGGTGTGAGGGGAGCGCAAAGTGTGAGGCCTGTCCTGGATCTGTGTGCTGTGTGATGGTGTGGGGCCCTGTGTGCCTGTGTGTGTGTGTGTGTGTTGTGTGCCAGGTGCAGCTGTGGGAACAGCTCTCCAAGGCCAGCTGGCAGACCTGGGAGTGACGCCGAGGGCGTGGGAGAATGGCCATGCCTTGGTCTGCCCCAGGGGCCAGAGGGACCAGTGCGGACACACAGTATCAGGCTGGCAAGTGCTGGGCGAACACACGCAGCGCCAGGCTGCCGGGGCCTTTGGGGTGTTGGGAGATTCTGGGCAACCCCCACGCCGAGAGCCCGAGGGTGGGTTAGGGCTCCCCAGGGGTCTCTGGTGGGATGGCCCTGGGCAGTAGCTCCCAGCAGAGCAACTGGCCGTTTCCAGCCCTGCTTCATGTGGCCGATGTGAGGAGACGTACGGCCTGGCACACAGCCAGCCACCTGTCCCGGTGCAGAGACGCAGTGCCAGGGCACGAGTGCCAGTGCAGGGAGGGCGTCACCGCAGAGCTGACAGCTGCTGCAGAGCCACGAGTGACGCAGGCTGCTCTCTTCCTTGGAGACGGGGACTCCCCGCTGGTGCCCCCGCAGCTCTGCCCCAGGAGGCAGGTGCCCCCACATGGCTGGGGCAGGGTTTGGTTTAGATTCTTTAAAATAAGGGGGTTTGTTGCTCGTGACGGGCTGAGTGAGGGTCAACTCCCCCCCAGGTCTGCCAATGGCCCCGAGCCATGACCGGCCACCCATCTCCCCCAGGTCTTGGTCTCCCCGCCACACACAGCTTTGCTGCTGCCCCTCAGTCCTGACCCACACCCCCCAGCTGTCCCAGTCAGGGCCTTGCCCCCCAGCTCTGCCCAGGCCCCTCAGGCCCCACCCGTCTTGCTGGGATTTCCAGGGCCCCATCGCTGGGGGACCTATTAAGAAGAATACATTGGCCAGGTCATTAGCAGGCTTTGAACCCAGGCCCTGCAGCACGGCCCACAGCCAGTGGCAGAATGCCAGGAGCTGGCAGCAGTCGTAGGCTGTTAGTCTCCAGAGGGGAAGCAACCTGGGTCCCACGTAAACCCACCGGGTTAAATCCTGCAGGTACCAGGGCGTGAGCAGGCCCAGGCAGCACGGTGCTGGCTGCGCCTCGTCCTTGGCGTTGCTGATCGCAGAGTCCTGTCAGCATCGTCTCACTTGGCTCTTTGCAGCCGCACCCCAAGACACTCGCATCGTGCTGTGAAGCCAGGCCGGGAGGGCAGGGTCCCTGTGCGGTGATCCTGTCTGGAGGCCACAGAGCCAGGGTTAAACGAGCCACAGAAGCGAGTGCTGGGCCTCAAACCCCTCCCAGGCTTGCTGGGAGCCGCCCTGAGCAGCTGCGACTGAATCGGGGGAGTAGAAACGCCAGCAAAGGGCAAACAAGGGCCACTATCTCTGGAGCTGCCCTCCCTGCCCAGCCCTGGCCCCAGTGACCTGGCAGCCTTCGCAAGGCTCCAGCTGCCAGGGGGTGGGAGACAGCGCGGGCATCAGCCATGTGGGATCCCCAGAATGCCCCGCTCTGGCATCCCCTGCTCCCAGAGACCCCAGCCTGGGGACGGAGGGGCTGCAGCTGAATAATGGCACCGGGCAGGGGGCCGCTTCATCCCAATGCCACGCCCCTGCCATTGGGCAGTGACAGCGCAGAGCCAGCCCCCAAGAGGAGCAGGGGCTCGCAGTGGCCCCGTGCTCTCTGCAGGGCTCCTAGCTCCCTGGGCGGGAGGGCCAGGGCTGAGGGGCCCGTCTCTGGGCATGTGTCTGAGCCAGGCCCTGTGCCCCAGCCCAGCTGAGCCCCAGCACCAGCCTAATGAGCCACTGGGGACCCGTGGCCTTCCCCACCGTGGTTACTGCTTCCTGGCTTTCGCAGGCCTCCTCCCCTGCTTCCTCACCAGTCACTGGTGAGAGCCCGAGTGGCGCCTCCGCAGCGCGCCTCGCCCCCAGGGCCCGGGCCCTCGGCCCCTGCACGGGGCCGTGTCCCTGCAGCAGCTCATCTGGAGCGGCTGTGCCCGGCCTCGCTGGGCACGGGAAGCCACTGGCCAAGTAGAAATGGTGTCTGTGCCCGCCCAGGCCGGGCGCTGCTCCATCAGTGCGTGTGCCTGTCCCCCCCACAGCTCGGCCTGCTGCCCGGGTCATGAGATGGGATCGGCCCAGCTGGAGCACAGACCTGACAGGGGTGACGGGGGTCCCATCACTGCCCATCCCCCCGGGAACGGGGGTGTTCTGCTCCGGAACAGGAGCCTGTTGTAGCACACAGACTGGTCTGGAACTGGGAACCACTGGTCTAGAACATCCCTGGGTGTGCAGGGGAGGGGAGATGCACCTAGACTTGCCCCCCAGCCAGGCTATCCCAGGACCGGCCCTTTGTGGAGGTAGCTGTCCTGGGAAAACTGCCAGGCGCTCAGTGCCCGCTGCCAGCCGGCCAGTTTGGTGGTCCAGGACCCCCTGGATGTCCCAAGGGGGACTTGTACCTCAGAGTTGGCTGCGCTAGATTTCCTGTCTCCCTTCTTGCGCTGATGGATGAACAGCCCTCCCAACCCGAGTTGTTGCCGAAGTCCCAGCCCGGCTCTGGCTGCGCCGGCCCATGGCAGCTTGGCGCACGCCCGGGGCCTGTTCATCTGGGAACCCGCGTCCCCAGCCTCCCTGCAGCCTGGTAACAAGCAGCCTGTGCGTGGGTCTGGCTGCCTGGGGAGCTCCCCGGGGGGTGGGGATTAGACACAAACACAAACACCCGCGGGCCGCCGGCCCGAGCCAAGCCTCTTAGTGAGAAAGCCGGACTCAGCGGCCACTGACAGGCTAGAGATGCTTACGGGATTACGTAACCAGCCCTCCTGAATGCCCCCTGCATGCCCCAGCCTCATTCCCTGCCCCCAGGAGTGCAGAGGGGAGTGCTCAAAGGGGCACAGGGGGCCTGGAGGACCCTCCATCCCTGCACCGCTCTGCCCCATAGCCATGGCAACGGACCTCATCAAGGCCTGCATCTGTGTTCCCCTGTGCCAGATCCCCGTGGGATGAGCTGCCCGCCGGTGCTAATGGTGGTTCAGGGCACACCCCAGCGCTGACCTCCCCAGCCCCTGCCCCCTCGCCGGAATTTGTTCACATTAACTCAGAGAGATTGCAGGGGTTCTCGAAATGGGGGTTGTGACCCCACAGGGGGTTCACAAGATTATCCTGGGGGGATATCATCATAGAATCATAGAAGATTAGAGTTGGAAGGGACCTCAGGAGGTACCTAGTCCAACCCCTGCTCAAAGCAGGACTATCAAAAACTAAATCATCCCAGCCAGGGCTTTGTCAAGCTGGGTCTTAAAAACCTCTAAGGATGGAGATTCCACCACCTCCCTAGGTAACCCATTCCAGTGCTTCACCACCCTCCTAGTGAAAAACTTTTTCCTAATGTCCAACCTAGACCTCCCCCACTGCAACTTGAGACCGTTGCTCCTTGTTCTGTCGTCTGCCACCACTGAGAACAGCCTAGCTCCATCCGCCCTGCAACCCCCTTTCACGTAGTTAAAGGCTGCTATCGAATCCCCCCTCATTCTTCTCTTCTGCAGACTAAACAGGCCTAGTTCCCTCAGCCTCTCCTCATAAGTCTTGTGCTCCAGCCCCCTCATCATTTTTGTTGCCCTCCGCTGGACTCTCTCCAACTTGTCCACATCCTTTTTGTAGTGGGGGGCCCAAAACTGGACACAGTGCTCCACATGTGGCCTCACCAATGCCGAATAGAGGGGAATAATCACTTACCGCGATCTGCTGGCAATGCTCCTACTAATGGAGCCCAATATGCCACTAGCCTTCTTGGCAACCAGGGCACACTGCTGACTCATATCCAGCTTCTTATCCACTGTAACCCCCAGGTCCTTTTCTGCAGAACTGCTGCCTAGCTCGTCGGTCCCCAGTCTGTAGCTGTGCATGGGATTTTTCCACCCTAAGTGCAGGACTCTGCACTTGTCCTTGTTGAACCTCATCAGATTTTTTTCTGACTCAATCCTCCAATTTGTCTAGGTCACTCTGTATCCCAGGGCTTGACAAACCTCGGGTGCCAGGTCGCCATGGTGCCTAGAAATTTAAGTCTAGTGCCTAGTATTTCTCCGGGGGGGTGGGAAGGGCCAGTGGCTGCCACGCTCCGGCCAGGGTACCCCGCTGCTGGGCCCATGTTGTGGGAGGGGGGCGGAGCCGGGAGGGGAAAGCGGCTGCTCTAGCCAGGGCAACCCGCCGCTGAGCCCACTTACCTGGCTCTTTAATTTTGGGGCTGACTTCTAGCTTCAAAAGAAATTTGTCGAGCCCTGCTGTAGCCTATCCCTCCCTTCCAGGGTATCTACCACGCCTGCTAGCTTAGTGCCATCTGCAAACTTGCTGAGGGTACAATCCACCCCATCCTCTGGATCACTAATGAAGACATTGAACAAAACCGGCCCCAGGACCGACCCCGGGGGTACTCCACTTGTGACCGGCTGCCAGCTAGACATGGAGCCATTGATCACTGCTCGTTGAGCCCTTTGCTCTAGCCAGTTCTCTATCCATTTTAGAGTCCATTCATCCAACCCATACTTCTGTAACTTGCTGATCAGAATACTGTGGGAGGCCGTATCAAAAGCTTTGCCAAAGTCAAGGTATATCACGTCCACCGCTTTCCCCTCATCCACAGAGCCAGTCGCCTGTCAGCCCTGCACATGCTGGTAAGAGTGGCATGGCATGGGAGGTCATCACTATGGGTGGAGGGGCAGGGTCGTAACAGCCTCGAATATTTTCAAAGGGGGTCCCAGCAAAAGAAGTCTGAGAACCCCTGTTCCAGTGGCTACCTACAAAGTCAATTGATGCCACTGGCCAGAAGTGCCAGGCCTTTGTGCCCGTCCCTCACCCCACCTTCCCCTCCCACACAGCCCCATGCCCGCTCCCCCCATGCACACACTCAGAGGAAGCTCTTTACCCCCTCCCCTCATCCCAAGATGATTTTTAATTTAGGGAAACCAGCGCATGAAAGCCACGAAGCCTAGCAGGGTACACGGTGCATGCATCTCACTGCCCCATGGCTGAGAGACCCCAGAGCAAAGCAACCGCTGTGCCACAAGCTGGCAGACATCAGCCAAGTCCATAGAGCTGGTACGGAAAGCAAGGGCCCCCCGGTCCATGGCCCATCTGCCCAGGTCCCCACCCTTCCTGGGTCCAACCTGGGACTGCATTGGGCGTTCCGTGCATGGTGCTACCCCGTGGGTAACTTTCTCTTTGTCTGTACAGGGTCGTGTGCAACAACAGGGCTGGAGAAACAACATCCACCCATCTAAACCCAGCAGCCGTGTGTGCTGCATACCCGCCCTGGCCTGTGTGCCGCTCGGTCATCTGCACGAGCGCAAGGCAAGCAGGAGGGAGCCAAGGTACTGCCCGCGGTGCTTTGCCACATGTAGCAGGGCAGCTGACTGATGGCCCCAGAGACATGGCTGGGGAATATCAGCCTGGACATCTGAATGCAACCCTGGCCCCAAACCAGCCTCCCCAAGCCCTTCTGAGCTTCCCTCCTTCCCAGGGAACACGATGTGGGGGGTTGGGCAAATTTCATGCACAAGGAGCCACGTTGTGGAAATTCCTATTAGGGAATTTGGGGGCAAAACCCTGAGAATTTGGGGTGAAGTGCTGTGAAAAGGCAGCAGGGAACATCCTTCCCTGTAGACTTTTTGTCTCCTGAATCTCCGCTGGAAGTGTTTCCAAGAGCGGGACCACATTATAAAAAGGAGGGACAAACACCCCAATGTACCCCTCCTCCCCACTGATTCATGGCACCAAAGGAAGCAATTGCTGAATATGGGGAGAAGGGGTCCTGACCTGAGGAAGTCAGTCAGTAAGACTGCTGAGAGCATGGGGTGAGAAATCTTTGCTTTCAATTTAACATAGTTTGTTAAGCTAGGCACCAGTTGTGTTTTATCTCTCTTTTTCTCGTAACCATTTCTGACCATTATGTCCCATGACTTGCAGTCACCTGAAATCTTTCTCTGGAATTAATAAGCTTGTTCTATTGTTTATATAAGCCCATGTGTTTGAATTGAAGAGTCTGGGACAGTCCGTGCAGGGTGGAACGTTGTGTGTTATTTCTGTTAAAGCATTGACAAGCTTTATATCAATGTGTACTGTCCAGAAGAGAGCTGGGAGATATAGGACTTACATTCCTGGGGGAAAATCTGAGATGGCAGGTATGTTGGGGTCACCCTGCAGCATAACCAAGGCTGGTGAGAGCCAAGGTGTGGCTGGCTGCGGCACACACAGACACAGCTAGGAGTGATTATATGCTGGAAGCTGTTTGTGAGCAGTTCAGGCTGGAGGCTAGAGCAGCAAGGCCTTGTAAAGGCCACCCAGGTGGGCACGGGTGACACAGCCACTCGTTGGTCTGGATTGTACCTGGTATGTCACAGTCCCCACCCCAGCAATCCCCTAAGAGGCCAGGAAACCAAGCCGGCTTCCCCTG
>ML675616.1:0-40637 GCA_007922155.1 Mesoclemmys tuberculata | reverse complement strand
GCACTCCCTGCGTCAGCGTGGGACATGGCTCTCCCTGCGTCAGCGTGGGACATGGCACTCCCTGCGTCAGCGTGCGACATGGCACTCCCTGTCAGCGTGGGACATGGCTCTCCCTGTCAGCGTGGGACATGGCACTCCCTGCGTCAGCGTGCGACATGGCTCTCCCTGCGTCAGCGTGGGACATGTCACTCCCTGTCAGCGTGGGACATGGCCAATGCAATGTCGTGCCAGGACCTGGCCAGTCCAGTACCACCCCCCACAGCACCTATCTCCCCTGCCCAGTCCCCTCGGCACCGCTGCATGCCCCCGCATGGGAGCACCGGCCCAGCTGGCCCAGAAGAGAGAGCCAGTGACCAGGAGGGCTGGGGCCGGGGCCAGGCAGCGCTGAGAAGCGAGGCCACTCTCACAGCCCCCAGGCCCTTGGCAGGCCCCCTCCTCCGGGCTTGTGAGGCGGGGCTGGCAGGGTGTTGGCGCGGGCTCTGCAGCTCCCGCGCCTACCTCCCTGTCTTGTGGTAGGGCCGGGCCCCACATCCTCCCTCGCCTGGGCAGCTCTCCCGCCCCCCGCAGGGACAGCCCCCTTTCCAAAGGCGCGCGGGCTCTTTAAGGGGCGGAGCCCTCTGGCAGGCTGGCCCCGCCCCTGGGGGGCGAGCGGCGGCGGGCGCTATAAAGTCGCCGCGTTGGGCCCGGCGCGCGGAGCGGCGCTGCCTGGATACGTCGCGTTCGGGGCCGGATACGTCGCGTTCGGGCCCGGAACGCCGCGGGCCGCGCTGGACACATCGCGTTCGGGGCCGGCTGGTGAGCGCGGGCGGCCTGGCTGCGGAGGGCGCCGCCTGGGGCCGGTCCCGCTGGGCGCGGAGCCGCGGGCGGGGCGGGGCGGGGGGTGAACGCCCGGCCCACGCCTTCCCGCGGGGCCCGCCGAGGCCAGGCGCTGGCCCTGCTCTGGGCCCCGCGCGCCGGGTAACGGTCGCCCCGTGAAAGGCTTGGCGGGGCCGGGGGGCGGGCGGGTCCCGGTGCCGGCCGCTGATGCTCTGCGGGGGGCCGCTGGCCGCAGGCTCTCGGCCGGCTGCTGAGGAGCCCAGCGCGGGCGGGGGCCGGCGGAGACCCGCGGTCGTGCCGGACTAAATGACTCCTCGCCTCCCCCGCGTCTGCAGCCAGCGGCTGGAGCAAATGGCCCCCCCCCCCCTGTGCTCCCCGTGGGCGGGGTGGGCCCCCGGCGAGATCCTGTCCTCCGCTCTTCGGCTGTCCGTTGCCAAGGCCCCGCGCCTGGCAATGCCCGGGGGGGTCTCGGTGCTGTAGCAGGGCCAGTGCTGCGTGGGCTCCAGGCTCTGGGCCTGGCCCCTCGGCTGAGAGGAGCCCAGGCGGCAGGAAGCATTGCTGTGTGGTCGCAGGGCAGGATCCCTGCCCCAACCTGCGGGTTGCAAGGATATAGTTGAGGACCAGCGGTTACCTACTGACCTAGCAAAACGTTTCTAGCCGTGGGACCACGGCTTACTCATGGCTACAGCCTGCCTCTCCCCCGCTGCACTGTGGAGTAGCAGGCCAGTGAATTGCTGGCACGTACACGCAGGCTGAGACTTTGGTCTCAGGGCATTAAGACGATGCCCACAATTACCCCCCCCGGCAATGTAGTGATGGCTGAATGGGAAATTCCACTTTGCAAACTTGATAGAAAGTTTCCCTGCTCACTAGCAATAACCAAAATTCTATTTGATAGAGACTCTTGGGACGTTCCGTCTTTCTCCTGAGTATCTAGCAGGTCACGGAGGGTCTTCCTCTGCCCTGTACCCAAGTCAGGGGCTTTCCCAAAGTGGCAAGGCTTGGTTTGCACACCTTCCCGACAGGGTTTTCAAAGGTCTCACTAACCACACCAACACAGGCTGACGTGTATTGCTTGTCTGGCGCTAGCTGATATGTGAGCCGGTGCGTACACGTGGGGCCTTCCCATAGCATGTGCAGTACGTTCACCAACCCGCTGCTTGACGCTGATCTCTCCCCCTCCCAGGAGCAGACTGGTGGCGGTCGGGGACTTGGCGCCGTGTCCTCCCCTCATCCCGGAGCCGCACAGGGGCCCGGCGGTTCCTGCCCAGCCATGCAATGGGTGGTGAAGCTCTACGCGCTGGGCCTGCTGCTGTCCCTGCTGTCTGTTCTCTTTGGACTGATGGACTCCCTGGGCAGCCTGCTGACCCCTCAGGGCCTGGAGCGGTGCCTCTCTGGCCTGTGGACTGAACCGGAGGGCAGCCTTGCAGAGGATCTTTGGCCGGCCGGCCAAGGGCAGGCAGAGGGAAGGACTAACAAAGCCTTTGGCTCATACCTGTGAGCACTGCAGGGGGCTGCTCCTGCCGGCTGAGCGTGGTGCTTGGACTGACTCCGGCTGTCTGCGGGGCTGCGTTGCTGGTGTTCTCTTTCCTGGGAGACAGGTGGCAAAGCCTCCTGGGCAGGCAATGGCTGCTCCTGCCACCCAGCGTTGGGCTGGGTGGGCGCTGCTTGAGCCACGTCCCTGCGGGAGAAGTCGGGGTGGCAGGGCACCATGAGCCCCTCTGGGGGGTGGCCTGTGCACAGGCCCCCTTCCCCCCCCCCAGCTCTGCACCCCACCCCAGGCCGTGTCCTGGTGCAGCAGGAATGAGTCTCCCTGGCTGCCCTGCGCAGCCTGCTGTTGGCGTGAGCTCTGCGGTGTGCTGGGGGCCTGTTGCAGCGCAGGGGGCTGTCTCGGGGGGGGGGGGGGGCTGGGAAATGCAGTTGCACTGCGCGGGGGGGGGGAGCGGGGGTGACATGGGCTGGGGCTGGGAAGGATCTTGGGTGCTGATGTTGCCCTAGGAAATGTCTGGTGGCTGTTTGGGGGGGGGTCGCCCATCCCTGGCTGCAGTGCTAGCAGCGCCTCTTGTCAAGGCAGCGAGACCTTCATCTGCAGCGAGGCGTGGGGCTGGACTCGGCCAAGCCTGGGGTGGCTCTTTGCTGCCTGGTGAGGTGGAAGAGGGGTGGTTTTATGGGTGGGGGGGGAGGCCCTCTGGTGAAAGGGGAAACCCACCTGTCTCTGACTCCTCTGCCCGCTGCTGTGGCACAGCTCTCTGAAAAGCGGGGGGTGTGGGGCGGCTGCCCCTCCTCCATGTCTCCTGTGTGCGTGCCAGCTCCGGGCGCAGGGGAGCCTTGTGCCGAGCCAGGATCAGTGGCTCACTTGGCTTTTACCATGCCTGGTGTGGGCTGTGGATGCAGCTTTCAGTGCTGGCCCCTGCCCAGCTCCTGACTTTCTGTGGCCTGCTGTGTCCTGGAGCTCCCCCCCCTCCTGCTTCCACTCTGCAATAAAAAGGGGAGTGCTTTTGAAATGTCCCTTGTCCTTGTTTGCCTTGCAGGGGTGGCTGTGCCAGCCGTGGGGCTGAAACCACCCATTTGTGGGGGGCGTAGAGAGTTGATCCCTCATGCACAGCCCCAGGGTCTCCCTCCCAGCAGTGACTAGGGGTTCCTGGACCTAGTGGGGTGCTTGCCTCCTGCCAGACCTGGGAGGGGAGGGCTGCAGTCTGTGGGGCTCTGCCCTAGGCTCCTCACACAGAATGGCCCTACCTCCCCATGTAGCCAGATGTGAGGCTGCACCTGCTGCTGTCCCAGCCTATCTCCAGCAGCCTGGGAGCTGCTGCTAGGGTGTGTGTGTGGGGGGTGTGTGTGTCTCATGCCCCCATTGGATAAATCTGCTGTCTGGGAGATGAGCATGGTGTGTTCAGAGCAGCAAGGACCCCCTGCATGGGGGTGGGGGTGCCCTCCTTGCCTTGCTGCACCCCATGTCTCTTCCCCTGGCTGCTCCTTGCTGATTCCAGGAGGAAGGGCAGGGGGCTGAGAGCCAGGACCCCGTGCGTTCAGCGGGCTGGCATGCCAGCTGTTCCTGGCCTTGCTGCCAGCCCGGGCCCTAGCCCTGGTGCAGGTCGCCCGCCTCTGACTGTGACCTCACAAACTGCAGAGCTGCAGGCTCCTGAGGGGAGGTGGCGGCTGGGGCCTGGCCTGTCTCCAGCCATGGCGGGTGTGGACGTGGGGCCTGCTGTGCTGCAGAGGCGTGACGGCCGAGCCGGGTGGCTGTAGCCGGCTGGAGCAGCATGCAGGCTCTCTGAAGAGCTGCTGCTGCTCTGGGGCCTGGATGGCCAGCTGCGGCCAGCTCCTAGTGGCTGACCCAGCCAGCGGGGTGCCCCTGGGGGTGGAAGGGGGGGTGCTCTGTCAGCTCCTGCGATCTCCAGCTTACAACCTTTTCCCCAAGTCGGCGGTGTTTGAAAGTAACTTCATCCAGGTACGTCTGCCTGGCCCTGCTGTGGCTTTAACCTGCCCTGCGAGAGCACAGACTAGCAGTGGTTCCAGCCTCCCTCTGCCCTTTGAGGGCTGGCTAGTGCCCCTGGGCTGTAACTAAGCCCCTGCCCTCCAGCAGCTGTTGCACCCTGCCCCTTTGCTGTAGGGCCCCCCAGGTGGTGGCATAGCTTGGTTGCCCCACACACACAGAAGGCTGCCACACCCTGGCTCCTTGTAGCAGAAGCTCTGCTGCAGTGGGAGGTGTTCCCTCCCCAGCCCTGCTGTGGCAAGGGGGCAGCTGGTTGGGGGTGTTGTGTGTCCTTGGCCGTGCAGGGATGATGTGCACACAAGGGGAGCTCTCTGCTGTCAGCACAGGTGCGGGGGGACTAAAGGCTTTTGCTGGGAGCAGCTGGCGAGGTGGCCCCTGCTGCTCCTGACAGAACAGCTGTGCTTGGCCCCCCAGGCCAGCCTGCATGTGGGGTTCAGTGGGGTCCCCTGATTACTCTGGCCTCAGCTAACCTGAACCTCTCCTGCCCAGAGCCTGCGTAGCTGGGGATGAATGGGCGAGAAATGCTGCCTCTTCCCTGCTGCTACAGACCCTTTGCTGCCCGGGGGCACCTGGGCCTACCCTGCTCAGCAGGGAAGCCTTGCAATGATCGGACAAACCAGCTGCTGGGTCTCGCTCCCTGGAGGCCTCCTCTCAGAGCCTGGCACTGAGGGTTTTATTAACAAGTCACAGCGTGGCCAGCATCATCAAGTGAAGTGGGGGTCCCCACGCGCACACCCTCCTGCGTGAAAGGGGCGGAAATGAGTGTCTCTCCTTTCATCCCCTGGGTGGGAGCAGCTTTCTGCCTCTGAGCCCCTGCTCCTGGTCACTTCCCTCTGCTGGGCCAGCAAGGCCAGTGGGGTTCCCAGCCCCTGCCAGGCTGGAAGAGATGGGCTGAGCCTAACCATGGCAGGAAGAGGCTCAAAACGCAACTTGTGGGGCAGCCCCTAACCGGTGAAAGGCCAGGACTGACCTGCCCCCGGGGCTGGAGCGGGGCAAGGCTGGCTGGGTGTTGGTTAAAAGTTGGATGTGACTTTCATCTGTAGGAAGATCTGTCTGTCCTTGTCCATCAATCTGCGTACGCCTCTGCCTATCCAGCCCCACATCTCAGCCTGTAGTGATACCCCTCCCGGTTGTTCTCTTCTCCCACACTTGGTCCACGGGAGTGCCAGGAGATCACCCTGGCCTGGGCAGGGACGGTTCCCCTTTCATGTCCACGCCTCTAGCCCTGTGACACGTCTAAAACACACTACATGTGAATAGCAGCCAATGAAACCAGCGGTGAGCGGTGTTGGATTAGCACCAAGGCTCCTTGGTTCAGGGGTGAGCTGTGGGGCAGGTGGCTGGGTGTGGTGAATTAACCCTTTCAGGCAGATCACACCTGCACCAACTTTGGTGCCTGGGACCATACAGCGGTTGAGATATTCAGGGCTGCGCGGTGGCAACACTGAGGGGACGCGCTCAGGGCGTGCCTGAGCGTGTGGCCACGTCCCTTCCAGCAGCCTAGATCAGGAGCCCTGTCAGAAACCCGCCTGCGTGGCAGGTGGTGCTGCACCTTTAGGAATAAATAGCTGGGACCAAACTTCTACCTCCCTGAATTAGTAACTGCTTTGGAGCCAGTTGGTGGGTGGGGCCAGCACCTCTTTGGTCCAAGGGAGAGCACAGCCCTGAGATGCCCGGTGATCCTTTGATCCTGGCCTGGGGAGCCGGGGCCAGCACGTGTAACCCAGTGGCAGGGTGTGTAGCAGCACCTCCTAGCAGCTGGCCCGCCAGAGGATAACAGCCTACTGCTGTTGTTGCTGGAAGGAGTGGAATTACTTTTCACACAGAAGTGACAGGCCCGTGGTGTGGTGCTGAAGGTGTTGGGTTCAAGTCATGTGCGGGGGGGGGAACGACTCAGTAACAGAAGCTTTATTAGAGCTCTTAGGGAAGTTATTTACAATTTCTGCCCCTTCGGAGCAGATCGTGGGAGGTGCTGTGCGTCTGCCTCCCACCAGCTTGCTCCAGGCTTGCACCTGGGAGAGGGGACCCAAGCATCCCATGTTCCAAGCCAAGGGTGCTGGTTACTGCCGGGGCTCCCCAGGGCTTTGTCCTGGGAATGGTTTTACACGGGCCAGGGGAGCGCTTTGCTGCACAGGGTGGGGCACTCAGGTCTCAGCTACTGTTATGCTACGGGGTGAGCCTTGCAGGCTTGGCAGGGTCCCACCACATCCAGGGCAATCATGTCCCAAAGTGCGTATCAAGGAGGGTCCGTGTCTGTCTCCTGCTGTTGACCCAGTGCCTTTTTGCTGCAGGTGACGAAGCAGGGGAACTGGGTGGACATCCACAACATCCCCACATTGGTGACCCTGGGGGTGACGTCCTCGGAGCCCTGCCTCCCCCTCCCCAACGTGCTCCTGATAGCCAGGCTCGCTGGGCTGGGAGAAAGGCCTCCCGCGAGGGCAGGCCAGCCCCAGGAGCCCTCCATGGCCCTGAGCAGGTGAGAAAGGGGGTGGTGCGGGGAGGCGGGCAGGTAAGCAGGGAGTTCTCAGGACCAATGCCTGTGTTGGGATTTAGCTGCTAGACATCCGAGGTGGAAAAGCTCACTGGGTCCCCCTAATCCAGACCCACTGGGGCTAGGGCAGGACAGGCCCCTCGAGTGTGATCGCCAGGGCCAGGCTCCAACCAGCCCTCAGTGACACAATCAATAGGGTCCCTGGCCTTTCCTGGGGAATGATTCCTGGCTGGATCTGCCCCCTGTTGGGGTGTGATGGGGCCCCCGGCCCTGCCTGAGGACGATTGTTGTTACTGTCATCATTTCAAAGACCTTCATGCGCCATCACTAAGGTCTCCTCCCAGCCCCTGGCAGGTGGGTGAGCCATACTCTTAGCCCTGTTGTGCAGGTGGGAAATGGAGGCACAGACAGGTTAAGGGCTAAATTCTGGCTTACCAGGAATTGGCCCCCCTCCCCAGCATGCAGGCCCTAGGCCGAATGCCGACTCCAGTGCACTGGAAGTGTGTGTGGGTCTGGGGGCCTAGGGTGCCCATTGCTGCCCCTAGGGTGTGGCCCTGGCCCAGTGGGGCTCACACTGTATCTTTCACCTGGGGCCCCCCCCAGTCCTTCTCTGGCATCGCATGTGTCCATGTGGCTGGGGGCGCTGCTGTTCCGCTCCTAAATGCAGGGGCCCCAGCACCCTCTCATCCTGCTCCTGCAAAGAGGGACCCTGGATGCCCCCACATCACTGACACTGAGGGGGGAGTTGCGGTAACCCTTTGTCAGCCAGCCCCTGTCCGGCCATTTGTGCCGACTGTTGCCCAGGGAGGGTGGGGCGTTCACCCCCCTCATTAGCTAGACCCTGGGTGGGGGAGGGCAGCTCTGCAGCCAGAGCCTTTGGAGGCGTCCTCCCACTGAGCTCTCTGTGGAGCAGCGTGGCCCTCCCACGGCCGCTGCCGGACCCCAGAGCCAGTGCTGGTCCCCAGGCAGTTTCCAGCCGCTCGCTCCTGTCCCCGTGGCCAACGGCAACCCCCCACGGCCCCGCCGGGCATCATCATGAGCTTTCCCTTGGCACTAGGCTGCTGCCCTTGAGGCACGTCAGGCTCTCGGTCCAGGACAGCAGCCAGCGCCTCCTGCGGGTCCAGGTAGTGACCGGGAAGGTTTATTACCTGCGGCTGCACCAGGAGCACCCTGATGTCGTCTTCGCTCTCTGGAGCCGGCTGGCTGACATCCTGCAGCGGGGTCTGTCCATCACCACTAAGGACCCCTCCATCCACCTCCCTCACAGCCTGGTGCTCAGCCTGGGCAGCGACTCCAGCAGCTCCCCCGAGGAGGTACGTCACCCCGGCGTCGGTGCAGAGCCAGCTGGGGAACGGCTTGCTGCAGCCCTGGGCCCAGGCTGGCCATGGGCCCGACAGAGGCAGATCGTTTCACCCCCCTGCCGGGGTCTGAGCCCAACGGTCAGGGAGCCTGGCAGGGGGTGCTGGCTTCATAACTCCAGGGCTGTTGCTGCCAGCCCAGCTGGGGCTTTGGGTCCAGGAAGATGGAGGGGGGCTCTTATGGCCTCTCTCCATCCCTGCCTGTTGGGGGTTGGGTGCCCAGGGGCTCTCTCCATCCCAACATGCTGGAGGGCAGGATGCCCTCAGGGCCCCTCTCCATGCCCATGTTCGGTGGGACCCAGAGGGGATCTGGGCTAGGATGGGCCAATAAAGCCGTGGTCGAGGCAGCGTTGTAGAGGTCCCAGTACATGCCCGCAGGAGCCCCCAGGGATGGACAAATCAGCACCGAGCAGAGCTCCACGTACACCGTGCCCTGGTAATATGGCGAAAAACCCCGGTCATGTCGCGTTCCCATCTGGTCTCTCCTGCAGCTGATGTCTGATTCCCAGCCACCCACGGGAGCCAGTCGCAGCATGGTGGCAAAGGTGGGCAAGAGATTGTCGGGGACTCTCTCCCATCTCTCCGGAGCAGCTCTGGGGAAAGCCGAGAAAGACGGCTTGGTCCGGAGAAGGTAAAGGGGCCCCTGTCAAACATCCTGAACTCCAGCCAGTGAGCACATGCGCCATTGCACCTGCCAAAAGCAGCCAAGCCTGAGCTGGGTGGGAGGAACGGAGGCCACATTTACAGGACGGGGGCCTGCGTCCTGGGAAGAAAGGGCCGAGACGGTCCGACCATGCTGGGGGCAAAAGGACCCTGGCACAGACTAGAACCAATGTCATTTCCCTTTTCCGAGACTCTTCTCCTTCTGGAATCCTACGGCTCGGAGCAAATCTCCTGTTCGGGAAGAGGAATTGAGTGCTCCAAGCAGCGCAGGAGGTAAGATCATCCCCCGCCCCCAGCCCTTTCTCACAGGAGCAGGGCAGGTCACGCAGGGCCAAAGCTTAAATGTGAACTCACAAATCCCGTCTCACAGGATGCCTGGGACTGCCAAGCACTGGAGCAGAGTGTGGCTTCCACAGCTGCCCCTGAAATGGAGTGAAACCCGGGCAACAGCCGTCTGCTGTGTTTAAAGGGTGATGGCTGATAAGCAATAGCTAACATGAATTTGTGAAGAACAAACCGTGCCAGACCAACCTTATTTTCTTCTTGGACTGGGTTACTGCCCTGGTGGCTAGGTGAGCAGTAGACATGATTTATCTTGATTTTAGCAAAGCTTTTGAGACAGTCCCACTTGAGGTTCTCTTGAGCAACCTAGAGAAATGTGGTCCAGAAGAAATTACTATAAGGTGGGTGCACAGCTGTTTGAAAAAACGTTCTTGTAGTTTGTGATCAAACTGGAAGGATGAATCTAGTCGAGTCCCACAGGAGTCCGTCCTGGTTCCAGTACTATTCACTCCATTCATTAATGAAAATATTGGAGTATGTGCCAATCAAATCTGTGGGTGACATAAAGCTGAGAGGGGGTGAAAGCAATTTGGGGGCAGGACTAGAATTCAAAATGCTCTTCATAAAGTGGAGAATTGGGCTGAATTCAACAAGAGGGAAATTCAATCACGACTTAAGAAGGAAAAATGAAATGCACAAATACGAAATGGGGAAAAGCTGACTGAAGTTGGACACCATCTGGATGATGCATCTTCAAAAGATCAAAACCCCAATGGGCATGAGTTCACATAGACTGAAGAGATGCGTTTTCTAAATGAAAAGGTCCCTCCCTCTCCAATGATGCTCTGCTCCGAATGCCTGCCGACTTCCCTGCGAGAACATCTTCAACTTTGATCCTGTGAAAGGAATGAAAAGACCCCCTGGAAAACCTAAAACACAGTGGCTGGATGTGTCAGACACCTGTCCCTCCCAGGCTCCTATCTCGTAACACACCAGACTTGACTAGGACAGAACATCATGAAGGCATGGGATGGGGTGTACCAGGACTTTGCAGCCCCCTGCTAGGCCTCAGGGTCCTACCACATCCAGACCCAGAAAGGAGCAGTGAAAGTGAGTCCTCCAAGCAGCCTAGAGAGGCTGTGTGGGACGTAGCCAATCAGAGAGGGGATGCAGGGAGCAGCCAATCTGGGCCTAGCAGGGCCATATAAAAAGAGCTGCAGTGCAGCGCAGAGAGCAGTTGCAGCCTGAAGCCAGAGGAAGGAAGCTGGTGCGCCTGGGTCCCTGAAGGACTGCTGGGACCTCGGACAGAGCAGTTGCTGGCAGGGGCCGGGGCAGCTCCTGGATGGCTGCTGGGACTCAACCAGGACAAAGCCCTGAGGGGAGGTGAAGAATGTGCTGGGGCCACGGGGAGGTGGCCCAGGGAATCATAGCAGCCACGCAGCTTAGTAAAAGGGGGACAGATCACAGCTGCTAACTACAGGGTTCTTGGGCTGAGACCCAGAGTTGTGGGTGGGCCTGGGTCCCCCTGTCCCATAACCACTGGGGACGTGGCCTGGGCTTGGACGTACCCTGGAAGGGGAACTCAGCTGTTTAGAGGCCCAGCTGGAGAGCTGTGGCCAGAGAGGCCCAGAGAGGGTGAAGACATTTTCTCCAGGGAGGGAGCCCTGGGGGTACAGCTTGATACTGGGGCCAAGGCAGATGAAAGACTGCTGGACTGAGCAAGGACCTGAGCCCAGGGAGAGACAGGCCAGCTGAGGGGCACAGGGATAGGCCCCTGTTGGGCCCTGGAAGGGGTCGATTTGTATTTCGCATACAGACTGCAGGGCTTGGCCAGAGGGCTGAGTCACTGGACACCCCCCACAAACAGAGAGAGATGCATGCACTTGGACAGGGTGCTCCCGAGAGGCGAGTGCCGTCCTGTTACAAGGCACCTATTGCTCTGGGTGGGTTTTGTGCTGTCCGAGCGATGGCATGAGAACCGGCTAAGGGTCTGGGGCTTCCCGGGGATCACAAACAAACATCAGCCACCACTGGGACGCAGCTGCAAAGGAGGCTGGATGGATTCTAGGAGAGTCGTATGTCAGACACAGGAGGTAACTGTCCCGCTGCGCTCAGCACTGCTGTGTCCAGCTCGCGTGTCACCTGTCAGCAAAGATGGGGACACACTGGAGAGAATCCAGAGGGGAGCAACAAAACTGGCCACAGGTTTAGAAACCCTTAGCTGTGGGGAGAGGCTAAACACTGGGCATGTTTAGTCCTGAGAAAAGACGACTGAGGGGGGACCTGAGAACAGTCTTCACGTGTGTTACAGGCTGTTATAAAGAGGACGGGGGTCAGCTGTTCCCCCTGGTCGCTGAAGGCAGGACAAGACGCGATGGGCTTAATCTGCAACAAGGCAGACGTAGGTCGGATATTAGGAGAAACTTTCTAACTCTGGGGGCAGGTCAGCTCTGGAACCGGCTCCCCAGGCAGGCTGTGGGGTCCCCATCACTAGAGGTTTTTAAGACCAGGTTGGACAAACTCCTGTCAGGGAGGGTCTAGGTGTACTGGGTCCTACCTCAGCGCAGGGGGCAGGGCTAAAGGACCTCTCCAGGTCCCCGCCAGCCCCATGTTTCTGTGATTATATGGACTAGGAAAGTGAAATATTTTTAAATCGTCAGGACCAGAGAACTTGTATCCAAGAGTTTTAAAAGAATTGGCTGCGGTGGGGCTGTCTGAGCTCATGCATTCTCTCCCCCTGTGGTTGACAGGGAAGCCTGTGGCGTGTGAGCGGTGCCGGGGGCACAGGCCGAGCTACACTGGAGAGGAAGCCAAGCCAAGGAGAGCCCTGCAGGGGTTAGACACTCAGCGCCATGGACTCTGGGAACGAGACACTCCCGCTGGGCTTCTGCCACTGTGCCGGCTCAGCAGCTTGGTAGCTGTAGGCCAGCAGTAGCGGCCACCACCATGAGAGAAAGTGGCTCCTGGGCAGGGCTCTGTGGCAGCCCTGGGGCTGGTGTGAGCACCAAGGTGGGGAGCCTGTAGTGCCCGACTGGGAAATTCCAATATAGGCGTGGTTCACGCTGGCAGCTCCTGTGCCTCTTTTAGTGTCCAGGGAACGTGGGGCCAGCTGGCAGCCCCGGCCACAGTGCTGGGTTCTGGCTCAGAAGGGCTGGGGAAACACCCTGGAGATGCCTCTAGAGGAGGGGAAAGCACCATTGGAGACCCGCAGTCCCTGGCTCACACCTCTGCCAGGCTGGGGTAAAGGCCCCTTCCCCCTGGGCTCCTCCAAGGCGGGCTGGCACTCACCCACGTGTTCAAGTCCAGAGTTTGGTTGGGGGCAGCTCTGGGAAAGAGCCTCCTGGAATCCAGGTCACCTGTTGTCCTGATTCTGCAGTCCACGTGAGCTGGCAGTGCTCTTGGCCATCAAATCCGGCTCATGCTGGGGGACGGTGCCCTCTAAGCGCTCCCAACCTGGCCTGTGGGGCTAGGCTAACATGGGGGGCACTCGACTCTGGGCCAGAGCCATTTGGTCAGGCCTGCTGAAAACCAGCAGTGTCCTAGAGCCGGCTGGGGCGAGATTCAGTGACCCACAGATCTGCCGCGCCTCTCCTGACCTGGCTTCCTGTGTCTGCACGTTTCTCAGCCCGGCATGGTGATGGCTCCAGCTGGTCTCACCAGCCGCACGAACCTATCACGCCGGGAACTGTCTGTGCCTGGCCAATCTGTCAACTTCATCCCGCCACGCCCCCATTCCTGGTCACGCGACACCAGCCCCCATCCTGTCCCTCTGCCGCCCCTCTCTTGCCCTGCGCATCCAGACTGGGGCCAAAGCACGATGCTGCTTCTTGGCTGCCTCTTGCCTAGTTCTCGCAACATCCTCTGTCCTGCCTACTTCAGCCTTTTCTTCTCCGGCTTCCCTGACACGCCCGTGACTCCTCTCCCCCCGTTCTCCCACGGCGCAGCTGCTCAGAGCATCAGCCTAGCCCCACATGCTGACAGGGTCACACACAGACTCCACCCCCGGCTCCTTTTTCCCACCACACCCAATTCAGGTGTCCGGCCTGGGTGTGGTTTGGGAAGAGCAAGGGGGTGGCTGCCCTGACCCCCAATTGCAAGCCTCAGCCAGGCATGGAATTTGCCCTCCCCTCCATGGGGGCCCCTTTGGCGTGCTGGAGCTGCCCCCCAAGTATAGAAGTCAAACTGCGCCTGTGGGGTCTGGTTCTCATCACGGCCCAGCCCTGCCCTCTGCTGCGCCGCCTTTCCTCTTGCTGAGTTGTTCTCTCTATCTGCTCCTCCAGTGACGCCAGCCGCAGCCGCCCTTTTCTCCTCCTTCCCTACATCTTTGTGCTTTTCCACAGTGCCCCCGATGCTCTCCCCCATTCCTCCTTCAAACCCCAGCTTCGTACCGCTTTCTGCGGTGAAGCCGGCAGGACATCTCCAGCAGGCGGGCGTGGGAGGGGCGTGTTAAGATCTAGCTGCATTTACTCCCCTTCAGAACCAGCAAGTTCCCCCTCGTGCAGCCCACGGCACGTGATCGGTGCCTCCCCCCGCTTGTCACACTCGCTGGGCAGTAGATGCTAAGGGCTTGTCCACACGCCGTGCATGGGCCGTGGCTCAGCGCTGCCTGTAAGGGAACATGTACGTCGATGAGAGCGAGCTGTAAGGGTAGACACAAGCACCGCTAGGTCGACGCAAGGAACTTACGTCCGCGTAGCTCTGTCATGTAGACAAGGCCTTGCAAGCTAATGTGGATTAAGACAGGGTGTCAGTTTAAGGCGGAGCAGATATTCCTGGGCAGGGACACCGAGCCAAGCTGCCCCCAGATCCTTTCAAAGGAATCCTGCCTCGCCAGCCCTCTCGGTGCTGTACACTGGCTTTGAGGGACTGCAGGCACCGTGGGGCCGTGCTGGGTGCCCGCCTGAGCTCTCTGGGTCAGAGACGGTGGCAGAGGGTCGGAGGCCTCCTGTGTGTGGGCCAGGATAGAGCGCTGCTGCGCCTCTTTGGTTTGGGGGGAGGAGAGGCTTGGAGGGCGAGTTGCTGTGTTCAAAGACACGCAAGCAGGGTGGAGACTGCTACAGCCGACAGTTGGCGAGTGCCCATCCCGAGCACGTGGGCGCCTTTGCTGCAGCTAGGCGCTGAGAGCAAGGGCTGGAGACGGTCGGCTGGGCAGCAGACCTGAACTTGGCCTAGCACACCTGAGGGAAGAATGCATTATGCTGGCCCTTTGCTTCCTGATAGCACGACGGTGACTGTCGGCTAGTGCTGCGCGTCTGTGGCTGCTCACAGTGCAGTGTTGTCTCACTCCTCTGCTGGCCTGCACGCCTGCTCACCCTGCACGCCGCCAGGAGGGGCCAGGGCTCTAGGCACACGTGGAGACCGGCTGGAGCCGGGCCAGGTGAGGGGTAGCTTAGGTTTCTGCCGTTGAAAGCGGCAGGCAGCACTGAGCCGAGCCCTGCAGCCCCACATATTGACCTGGGCTCGACACAACGGCTGAATCCCTGGTCATCGCTCGCATTTCACGTTGTGCTGCCAGGAGCACTTGGAAGTAAAACCGGCTGGTTTTATGTGGGGCGTTCGTTGCCCCCAGAAGAGCCACATGTGTTCACAGAGGCCCCCGAGGCACACCCATAGTGTGCACACTACGCCTGGCCAGGGGAGGCACCGCCAGCTGCAAAGGTCCCCAGGAGTGGGAGGGCTACAGCAGCAGGGTGACTAGAGGAGCCCTCCTCTCAGTTTCCTTCCCCCGCCCAGGATCTCCATTGCCCTTAAGGATGCCAAGTGTTCAGGTAAGAGATGAGAGTTGCCTGCGCCCGCATATCTGGGGGGGAGGGGCTATGCCGGCGTAATACCACGTGTGGATTTTCATGTTACAGAACGAGAGGCCTTGCTCTGGTTTGGCTTCACCTGTGTATTGCACGTTGTTGCTCCGTGTAGACAAGCCCAAAGAGACGTGGAGGGGAGCTCACCTAGCAGACATCTGCGGATCAAGATGCTAAATCGTGGAAAGGGGGTTAATGAGTCGCACTAGCGACTGTCCTCCTGCCGCAGCAGAACCCAGGGAGACCCCGTTTCAGCAGTAGCTGGAGCTACAGGTTCCCAGCTCACGCAGACACACGGGGAGAGCGCTGCTGGAGTTAGCGGCTAAAATAGGAGTAGGGCCAGTGCTCCTGTGACGGGACAGCTGGCCCCCCATCAGGCTTGGGAGGGAGCACAGCACATGGGCCCCAGAGGGGAGAGTCAGCAGGGGGAAAGTGAGAGCTGCCTGATGCAAAGAGCTGCTGCGGGGCAGTAACTGGGAGCGGCTGGTACTGGAGAGCCATAACTGGGAGCTGCGGCGGAGCAGTATAGTGGGAGACACCGGAGGGGAGCTAAGAGGAAGATGCTGGTGAGAACTGACCAAAGCTGGGACCCTTGACGAGCAGAAGGGTTAGGGTTAGGGGCCTGGCCCCTGGGAAAAGGGGAAGATCTCGCTTGGCTGGGGGAAGCCGAGCCTGGAAAGAGGAGGGTTGCTGCCACAGAGTGGATCTCCTGCAGATAAGGGAGCCCTCAGGGGAGAAGGCCGGGCACCTGCAGGTGACCAGAGAGTGGGGCCTGGATGGGGCCGGAGGAACTGGGAACGCAGTGCTGCGGTCAACCCTCGGGTGGCTGTCCCGGGGGAGGGGAATGGCAAAGCCCGCTGTATTGGTGTCAGGCCACTGACGGAACGGCGCAGTGGCTGTACTACATGGTGCTGGGGGATCACTGCACAGCTGGGCATGAATAAATTATACCCAGAGTTGGCTCTGTGTCAGATGCCCTTTCATGGGTGGACACAAAGGGAAACCGAGGCTAGGTGCACCTGTTGTGCTGCAGCCTGCCGTGGCGGGGCATCCCAGGGCAGGGGTCTCTCTATGACATGGTCACTGCCCCAGGATCAATATCCCCACAGAGGCCTATGGGAGGGGGTCTGATAAGCCAGACACATCAAAGGGACCGAGCTCTGGAGCAGGGCTCCGAGAGAGTCGGGGCGGGTTCAGGGCGACCAGACAGCGGCTGGGGGAACAGCCGCTTTGGGGGACGCCAGGAGCTTTCTTCATGTGACTGTCCTGCAGCTCAAGATGCCCCGTCTGGCTGTGTTTAAGAGGGGAGTAAATCCAGAGACGTCCTGCAAGTTGGTGCTTTTGTTTCACGGCCGTTTTCTCTCGAGTGTTAGTAAATCTGGGCCTTGCCAGCCATTGGGCTGGTGGGCGGTCGCTTGGTGCAATGGTAGGAACTCGCCATGGCCCCCGAGCGGCCTGCTGTGGAACTGAACCTCGATTACAGCTCAGCCTCAGTTTCTCCTCGTGGGCTTTCAGTAAGTTCAATGAGGCTTGCATACATTAGCAGCACCAAACGAGGCCTTCTGCTGCTGTAGGTCCCCAGGGTTCTCCCCTGCCTAGACCCTCTCGCTATTAACTCAGGGTCCCTCCCGCGCAGGCCTCTCTGCCCGCAGAGCTTTGCGGTCTCTCCTGGGCCTTCCTCGTGTTGTGTTCTGGGGGCTGCTTTCTCCCCAGGCAGCCTCTGCTCTGAAGGGAGCCAGCCCTGGGACCAGCTTCCTACCCAGCTCCCTTGAGCAGCTCTGCTCCCTTGAGCTGCCTCTCTCCATTTTGGGGCCCCCTGAGTGAGCCCTCAGAAGCTCTTTATTAGGCCCAGGTGCTCGTTACTGAATTAACTGTCACTGAGTCAATCAGCTACCCACGGGGCTCATCAGAGCCTGGCCCAGGGAGGCTGGGTGGTTGAACACTCGGAGAACCTCCGGGGACAGTCAGCTCCTTACACACCAAGCACCCCAAAGAGACCAGATCTGCTGGCGAAGCTGTGACTCAAAAGAGGAGTCTCAGCCACAGGGCAGGACCCAGGCCACGTCCTTGCGACAAAGTTCCGGAGTCACCGTAGTTCGCAGGTGGGCATGCCTGGCTCCTTGCGTTGGCAGTGCGCATCCTCCCCAGGAGTGCCTGGATCGGTGCCCAGTGCGCTGCACCGCAGCGTGGTGCGGGGAGGTATCCCATAGTGCAACCCGCCATCCTCCATGCACTGACCTTGGGTAGTGTTGGCAATGCATGGCGAGCTCGAAATGACTCGCACGGGGGTGACTGGGAGCAAGGGGTCAGTGTCCCATAATGCAGTGTTCTCAATCCCATAATATCACCTCCAGCCCATCATTTTCACACCTACGGTCAGGTTCCCATGAACCTGCGCTGGACCGGTTGCAGTCCGATATCTGTGACAGAAGCCCAGTGCTGGCTCAGATCTGCGCTACTGGCCTGGGTCTTGCAATCACAGGACGCGTGAGCCCCCGGGATTTGCAGAGCCACAAGAAGAACCGTGGGGAAGGGGATGATTTGCAGGCGGTCAGTTTGCCGTGGGACATAGCGAGAACCAATTCAAGGTTCTTGGTGGCTGTCACAACCGGGAGTGCCCAGCTCAGGGCAGACGGTGAGAAGCAGGGCCACACCCAAACTGGCGGTGTGTTCTGTAGTTAGATTTCGCCAACCCGGGAACAAATGTGAACTCCTGAAGCACTAGAACAGTCTTACCGTGGAGTCACAGACAGTCCCCTTGGCCCTCCAGTCTATCTGCCACTCAGGCCAGCTGGACTGTGTAATGGTTGCAATACACCAAAGATCACAAAAAAGTCAGTCCCAAAAGACCAGCCACTTACCCCACATCAGTTTGCACCTGAGATGTCACGCCCAAGACAACACTGGTACCCTGGCCTGTAGGAAACCAACTACGGTTTTATTAAGTAGGAAAAAGAAGTGAGAGAGTTATTTATAGGTTCAAGCAGGCAACATGGGTACACAAATGAGTTACCAACTCTGTTCCAGAAGGTGGCAGAGATGTAGTAATCTGTAGCACTGAATGACTTGTAGGGCTAACCCAGGTTGACCCTGGGATCTCTGCTCTGTTTTGTAGTTCCAGCCCTGTGAGAGTCCAAACAGTACACGAGATCCAGTTTCTCCTTGTCAGGGATTTTTATCACCTCCACCCCATAGTCCAAGCCGGTGGGCTGAGTTCATGCGTAGGTCTCTCCTTCCCGCAGGGAGTTAGGAACGCAGTCAAGAAGATCTCTGTCCTTTGATGCCACACAATGCCTTGTTTGTCTTCAATGGACCATTTCATCGCAGGATGGCACGTACTTTAATCAATGCTGCTTTCTCTGTTTGGTGAGTTACATGGTTGCAGAGGTTTGCAGCGCCAACTCTCAATAGAACTTTACACCAGGGGCTACAGAGGTTAGACGCGAGATCCATCCATATAGCATCCTACGGGTATGTCATGAAGTCCAAACACCAAAGGCTTCCTTATCTGCCTAACGTCTAATGTCTATTTTGATAACGCCAACACACAGATACACCAGACTGGTTCCAGCTCTGTGTTTATACGTGTTCAGTGCAGCCTGGGGGGCCTGCCATGAGCGGGCGCTTGATCTGCCAGTGTTACCGTGCCTTTCACAGAGCAGCTGCAAATGGTGGTGTGCTATTCTGGGCCTGAGAAACAAGCCCCGATGGGTGGGATCTCACTGTAATGCGGGTGCGGGATGATAAGCAGCAGCTGCAGAGCTCACAGGTGCTTTAGGCTGCGGTCCTGGATCCATGTGCTGAGTTCTCCCCACATATCCAGCACATGGGCACCAGACCAAGAGCCGCACGGGCAGCAGAGCAGCGAGCAGTGATCGTGCTGTGGAAATGTGCAGCGCCAGATTGCTACCGGTCAATGGGAAAATCCACGGTGGAGGCCATGGTCATGCAAGTGCGTGGGGCCATTGATCGCCTCCTGCTGTGCAGGCCCGTGGCTCTCGGCTGTGTGCGGCACACAGTGGCTGGCTCGGTGGCTGTGTGGTTCCCCACCTGCAGTGGAGCAACAGACACCACACGCAGCCCCATTGCGGTCAACTGAAAGGGCGACTTTCCCGTGCCAGGGCCGGTGGGTCGCCGGGCGCGCTTCGCCGACGTCAGTGTGGCTGGTCAGGGAAGGTCACATCTTTAAGAACACAGGACTGGTCAGAAAGCTGCAAGCGGGGGCCTTCTTTCCCGGCTGGCGGATTCCTGCTGGCCATGTTGAAATGGCAGTAATGACCCCAGGGACGCAGCCTGCCCCTTCTCCTCTGGCTCACAAAGCCGTACGCCGGCCACCTTGCAGCAGCGAGGGCAGATTCCGCTGCCAGCTCAGGCAATGCAGAATGACCATGGGATGTGTCTGCGGCAGAGTGAAAGGGCGCTGCCTCCCAGGCCTCTGATAGCTGCAGCCCATGGAAAGGCTCCTTTTCTGCTAGGCTCTGTGACAGTGGCAGAGCTGGTGCCAGCCCGTGCCAAGGCCCTGGGCCTCACTGAACACTGATGAATGAAGAGCTGGAACCCGTCAGGTTCCCCCCATGTTAGATTTACGAGAATGTGTTTAGTGTTTAGACTTTATGAAATGGTGGAGGATGCTGCATGGATTAATCTTACCTATATTGTACTCCATGGTACCAGGTTACATTCATTGTTTGCATTGTAATCCTTTGTGAATGTGTGAATTGTCCAACAGGAAAGGATCATTAACTAACGTAGAAATGCTGGCTTCCTACAGAAGATGCTCAGGCCGGCCCCCAAGAAGGCCCATTGAAACCAAATGAACCACCGCGAAACATCAAAGAACAAAGACTTTGTTGAGTGCTTTCCCCTACACCCATGATTAGGAGACATGCAGATGGACTCGTCCCATCAGCCTGAATTCAGGGAGAAGGGAAAAAAGTCCATATCAAGCAGAAATTGTTTTATCTGTGTTGCTTGAACTCTGAGGGGCGAAGATTTCTAAGCGTAAACAAGTGATCCCCAATTTGGCCTGGGTTAGCCCTAAAGGACATAAAGAGCTTGCACATTACAGCAGCTTCTATTTCTTTTTGAAACCTAAGGTGATAACTTGTTTGTGGGTGTATGTTTGCTTGCTTAAACCTGGTAAATAACGCTCCTATTTCTTTTTTCTAGGTAGTAAATCTTTCGGTAGTTTAATATAGGATTGGCTGCAAGCATTGTTTTAGGTGATAGATCTAGGGTGCAATTGACCTGGGGTAAGTGACTGGTCCTTTGGGATTGGGAGTAACCTATCGCTGTGATTTTTGGTGTCAGGGACCATCTATCACAAGACAGGCTCACCTGCGGGGCAAGAGAGACTGGAATGCCCAAGGGGACAATCTGTGACTCCCTGTTAAGACCGAGGAGGTCACACTTGGCTAGTGAAATCTAAGCACAGCACGCACAGCCAATCTGGGGTTTGCGCCCTGCTTCCTAGCAGTCTGCCCTGAGGTTGGCACTCGCTCACGCGCCGCTCCAGACAGCTTGACAGGCAAATACATCCAAAGGCAGAAACAAAACAGTAACAGGAGATGGCAGAGCAGAGCTACCGAGAGATCTGAGCCACGTCACACCACATGCATCTGAACACAGGGAAACGCAAGGTCGTGTGTGCAGGGACAGGAGCTGAGGGTGGCAGTGATGGGACTCGGGCGTCCGACCTGAGACACGTCCATGGGCCTGATTCTCCAGGGCTTGACTGCTCAGCTCTCCTGCTCCTTCATGGGGGTCCCAGCTGAGGACCCCAAAACTCAGGCACTGTTGAAAATCTTGGCCAAAGAGCACAGAGCAGCTGCATTCAGAGCCAGAGCCCTGAGCGAGTGCTAGGGGAGGGGCAGGCTTCCTGCTAAGACCTGGGGGCAGCAGGACGTTACAGCGCCTGACTGCTGGGACAGGAGCTTTCCCACACCCCGGTGGTTAGCCGTAGGGACAGCGCCGACGCCAGGAGCCGCCTGCTGGGTTGAATTGTCTCAGCCACTCAGAGCCCAGCCGTCCTGCAGAGCCACCGAGTGAGGCCAAGGACTACCAGCCCTCCGCGCTGGGCGTTGAGATTTGTGGGTTCGCTGGACGTTATTCAGCACCCCTGGGTGCCGTCAAAGCCATCGGGCCCTTGCCGGGCCCCTCGGTGACCACATGGGGAACCTCCTAATTCCAGTCCCTGACGTGGGGCCGGATGCAAAGCAGCCTTGCCGCCAACCCTTCGTTTGGAACCTGGAAAGAGGAGCAGCAGCCGGCTTTCTGCATCAGCCCCGGCCGAGCCCCAGGCAGGCAGACAGACGGACGTGCAGGAGTCGGGAGCTAAAACCGCTGGCACTCCCCTGCCCATCAGGCTGGGGCTGGTGACTGGAGCTGGTCTCAGCCCAGCCCAGCCCCTGGCTCCAGCTCGTGCCCCCGGGCAGCCTCCCCGCTGGCTGACAGGATCGACTCAGCAGCAATAACTCCTCAGGGCGCTCTGTGGGGCAGGGAGCTGGGGCAGCTTGTCCCCTGGGGACGGGGGGACGGGCAGTGAGAGCCCAGGCAGATGGGCCCTTGGGAACCAGCCCGGGAGATGGGCCCCACACAATCTGCAGCTCCTGGTGCACAGTGAGACTGGTCCAGTCAGCGAATTTTAACTGAAATATAGACAACGATTGCAATCACGCATGAGAAACGGTGACAGCTGAGAATATGTGATGTGAAAACGTCATGTTAGCATACGGCAAAATGTTGCTATTCACCATTTTTTGCAAAACAGCTTAATCATTTCTGGAAAACCAATTGCTTGGCCAAAACCCACCACATTAAAGTGTTGAAATGAATGGAAACAGTAAAAACGGCTGTCATAGGCTGGTTGCTATGTTTCTGGAACTCTGCAAAAAATGGCACTGTCTCATTTTGGGGACCGTTGTTTCACTTCACCTACAGCCTACAGCACATCTTAGCAGCTCCACATCATACCTCATCGAAACGCACCTTTCCAGTGACCTATGATTTGGGGGGGTGTAGGGTGGGCATATTAAACTCCAAATCTGGCCCTTTTTGGAGCATTGCTGCGTGCCTAATAAAGAAGATGCACAGAGTGGCCTGGTTCAGATCGTGTTTATGACCATCGCAAGGCACAGCAATCGCTGAGGAGACAGACGGTGTGGGGTGTGACTGACCAGGGACAGGGGGAGGGAGCTGGTGTGAATGACGCACAGACTAACACAGTGACTCTTAGGAGAAGGAACTCAGCAGCTGGGGTCAGGGGATCTGGTCTCTGGGGCCAGGGGGCAGCCCCTCGATGCAGCAACAGCAGTGGCTGCGTGCGCAGCATGAGTCCGGTAACGCAGCAGCTCCTCCCAGAACAGGGACCCGGGCGGGTCCCTTTATCAATAGAGACATTCTGTAATTTCATTCCAGGCGGCACGTGGACGAGGCAAGGCCACCATTGTTCCGTGCAGCGCAATAACTGATGCTATCCGAGCTGCCAGTAATCTGAAGCAGGAACTTAAGTCCTCCAAATGTTTCGTGGCTGTTCTTCTGGCAAGTGAACCTGATCAACGGCTTTCAAAGGAAGAATTGGTTTTGTATATCGCTACTTCAATCTTTTGGTCTGAAATAGCTGAAATGAAAGCCTGCAAATATTATTGAAAGCCGGGTGATTGTAGCTTACGGAGGTCAGCTACTTTTGGGCCCCAGTTGGTGCAGAAGTCTGTCCTTTGGTTGACCTACAGAGGCATATATTTCAGCCAGCTATGAGTATCATCCTACAGAAGACACTCAAAGAAGGCATCTCTCAATTGTGGAGTGCAACTGTTCCTAGTCTCCAACAGTGCCGCTAGGACCCGAGTCTGTGTGCCACTGCTGCGCTGATGGAACAAAGAGAACAGACACGGCTGAATTAGGGCGCCAGCTGCAAACTCAGACTGAAAGAATCCATCTGCTAAGAGCAGGCAAAAAAGAACCAGAGATGCCGTGGCTGTCACACAAAGGATGGCTGGAGACAAGTCCCACACATTTGATGAACTGGCTGCTGAGGCCTTGAGGCAGGTCCTAAAAGGATTCGATGAAGCTAATTCTGTCATCGAAGTCTCCGACGGGTGACAAGAGCAACTCTGCGACAAAGACAGAGCCGGAGAGGATCAAAGGGTCGATGCAAGAAACACCCAGTGGTTGGTGGATGCCCTGTGCCTCCATGGCAAACGTTTCTAAACGGGGCCTCCAACGAGCCGTCACGTGTAAAATTGCCGTCTGACTGTGGGAATGGGCATAACGCCAGCAGAGCGACTAATAGGATAGTGGCAAACAGCATGTTAGCTCCCTGCTTGTTCGGCTCACTGACGAGGGGCTCAGCGAAATGGCAAGAAGAGCAGGGGAAGGTGCAGAGCAAATCTCGAGGGAAGAGACTGTGAGGGAGGGGCAGGCTGGAGCAGACAGCCCGTGAGCGCACGGCAGAGAAAGCTCCACCAGCACCGCAGGAAGCTCTCCGAATGGCCAGACGTCCGTGCTGTGGCTGACCAGGTGAACGGGCCCAGTTGTGGTGACCCAGGCCCAGCTCCGGTGGGGAGGAGGGGGAGCCGACAGGGACAAAGGGGCCTTGCTGCTAAGGCTTGGGACTGGGGTCGTGACTCCGGCGCTCCGTGCCTGTCCGCGACGCGGATTCACTCGGTGACCTGCCAAGGTCACCCAGGTCTCAGCTTTCCGGAATGTGGGGGACGCTGGGTGCCTGTGCCTGAGGTCCGGCCCACTGGGGAGAGGCGTGTGGAAGAGGCGGTGTTAGCTGCGAACGTCAGCGACACTAGTCAGGCAGAGCATAAGGAGCTCAGGGTCTGTCGCTTCTTTAGAGGCTGACTGCGGAGGAGCACGTCCGTGGCTGTCCCCAGCCCTACCCAGAGCCCCAGTGCTGGGTTAGCGGTTATGCAACCGTTCACTGACTCCGCCTTCCCTTGTGTGCACTGGGAAATGGAGCCAGCTCAAACATTGCACTGTGACGTGGCATGAAATCCTGCTCCGCTTCCTCTTCCGAGCACTGAGCTGCTCCGCCTGTGCAAGCGGGCGGCTTCGGCAGAGGAGAGCGACCAGTGCTGCAGGCCCCATTGTGCACAGCAGGCCAGGCACGTGGTTCTCCCCCCACTGCCGATCTAAGCTGGGCGCCTGCCGGGACCTCTGGAAGTGGCTCACCCTGCGCGGCTCTCCCTCCAGGGCTGGGAATCAGATCCTGCCGGGGTTGGCATTTGGGAGAAGGCTGAGACAGATGCTGTTTTACCAGACCACAGATTGCACCCCTGCTTTTTCCTTTCTTTGCCGACTCTGCGTGGAGCGAGGCCCTTTCAGGCAGCAAACTGGTGTTGCTCTGGGCCTAGCCTGCACCAGGAGTTTCCATCAGCTTAGCTGTCTCTCTCAGGGTGTGAAAACCCACAGCCCCGGCAGAGCCCGGGAGCTACCCCCAGAGTAGACAGCGCTAGGCCAACGGAAGAATTGGTCTGTCAGCGCAGCCACCGCCTCTCGGGGAGGTGGGCTACTCACGCGGATGGAGGAATCCTCCCCCCGGCGGAGGTAGTGTCTACTCTGAAGCACAACGGGGCATTTTAAGTGCAGACATACCCTTCATTTCCCTGCCTCTTACATTCCTGCTCTCACACCAGCTGCAGCCTGGGCTCCCCGTGGAAGGATCACTTGGCAGCTCACCTGGCAAGCTGGCGTGCTGCGGCGTCACACCCTGGCTTGCTGTGCAGAGAAGCCACAGCTTTCCACGTGATCCAGATCATGCTGTATCAGTGACCTCTCCTCTTCGCTACCGACTGCTTCCACCGTCTTTGCGTTGTCTGAAAACTTCATCAGTGATGCCGGTATGTTTTCATTGAGGCTTTTGGTAAAAACATTAAATGACATAGGCCCAAGAACTGACCCTTGTTGGCCCCACTAGAAACACACCCACGCGAGGAGATTCCCAGTTAGCAGCACATTTGAGATCGATCAGTTAGCCAGTTTTTACTCCATGTAATATGTGACATGATGAGCTTGTATCATGCTAGTTTCTTAACCAAAGTGTCCAGTGGCAACAGGTCAAATGGGTCCTCTCCTTCTGGGGACCCCACGAGGTCTAGCTCCTTGGGTACCCCTCATTCCTCAGGCTCTGAGTTCTCAGTCTCTGAAACCAACCTCACCCCTGGAGGGAGGGAAAGTGTCTTTAACTGGTCTTGAATCCTTTGATCCCTCAGGGACTGATCCCTTCCTGGGGAAACTGGTCTGGCAGGCCCAAGAGGGGCTGAGATGAGGCATGGAAGTGAATGACATGTGCATTGTCCCGGTAAGGGGCATGTGCATTGTCCCATTAAGTGCTGAGATGTGTGGATGGAGTTCCACTCCCCCTTTCCTGCTATTGAATAATTTAATACCTGTGCGCAGGAATCAGGATCAGTATCACACATCATTACAGGCAGCTCCAAAGTTATCACCTGTAAAATTGCTCACTTACCCCTCACACTTGTGAGACAGGCTGTTCTGGCATACATGGTCTGACCGCTATGGGCAGGAGACAGGACTCTGGACTAGAGGGGTCACTGCTCTGCTCTGAGATGGCAAATTGGACTTTCCTATCTGAAATCCAGACTGTACCCAGGGTGAGAGCTTCCTGGCTTCAGAGGCGCCAGTGAAGGCAGAACTGAGGGTGGTTTCTCTAAAAAAGAAGAACCAGAAAAAGCTGCGGGGTGTCCACAGGGCCTCCAGGAGTCTGAAGACTAAAACCTATCCTCCATGAACTTATCTAGTTCTCTCTTGAACCCTGTTATAGTCTTGGCCTTCACAACATCCTCTGGCAAGGAGTTCCACAGGTTGACTCTGCACTGTGTGAAGAAAAACTTCCTTTAGTTCATTTTAAACCTGCTGCCTATTGATTTCATTTGGTGACCCCTAATTCTTGTGTTATGAGAAGCAGTAAATAAGACTTCCTTATTCACTTTCTTCACACCAGTCATGATTTTATACACCTCTGTCACATCTCTCTTTAGTCTTCCCTTTTCCAAGCTGAAAAGTTTCAATCTTGTTAATTTCTCCTCATTTGGAAGCTTTTCCATACCCCTAATCATTTTAGTTGCCCTTTTCTATACCTTTTCCAATTTCAATCTATCTTTTTTGAGCTGGGGTGACCAGATTTGGACACAGTATTCAAGATGTGGGCGTACAATGGATTTATAAATCAGCAATGTGATATTTTCTGTCTTCTTACTGTAACCCTTCTGCCAGACAGAGCCAGCAGCAGTAAGGGCCGGGTTCTATATCTCTGGGTTACCATCACTGATGCAACATCAAACCGGGTTGAGCCCCCACCCAGTCACCTGGAAATCACACACTATCCCTTGGGCACCCTTAAAAGGCAATACTTCCCTCTCGCAAGCACAGAGTCTGAGTGTAGAAAGTGAACCTTTTAATAACAGAGAGGTAACACAGCACTGGTTTGGGAAACAGTGCAAAGAGAATTCACAAACACAATGAGCAGAGCCCACCCCAGAGTACGTGGGGCATGTCCTTCGCCTCTCCTTCTCGCTTTCCCCTGCCTGACCAACCCTCGTAGCTGCACTGTCCACTTCTCGGTCATGGGGCTCCCTCAGCCCCCTCTGCTGGCTGTCAGTCTCTCAAGGCTCCCCAGTTCTTTAGTGACTTCAGCTCGCAGTAATCTCAGCTCTCTGTTCATGGGAAAACGTCTGCTGACACACAACCTCTGTCCCTGCTTTTAACCAAATAGAAGACTCCAAGAGGAATCATTCATTCTACCTTTTAACAGTGGGAGGAGATGCCTGAGGGCAGCCCTTGTTCAGAGCTGATGCAGCTTCAGCAGGAAAAAACAAAACCAACCCCCCTTCCGCTCCCCCCAGCGCTCTAGCAGACAAATGCCTCCTTTGTTGAGTTCTGTTCGAAGGAGAGTGAATCTTTCATTACAACAGGCTCAGCCCAGTTCTGCTGCCATTTGTTCATACAATGGAACCAACATTTAATTCCTCCTGCAATTAACATTAAAGTGATTTGTGCCCCAATACCAGCCAGACTGAGCATTTCCCATCATGCTCAGCACCTTGGTGTGCTTATGCAAATACAGAGCCTATGCAAATAAAGTGCCCCCCCTTCAACTGGTTGAGCAGGGGAGAGCCACTCAGACATTGGTTACATCATCTGTCCCTTTCCTAACGACTCCCAACATTCTGTCTGAACCACGGTCTTTGTAAAGGGAAATCATGCTTCACCAATCTATTAGAATTCTTTGAGGAGTCGACAACCATGGGGGTGATCCACAGTGACTCCAAGATCTCTTTCTTGAGTGGTAACAGCTAACTTCGACCCCATTCTTTTATATATGGAGTTGGATTATGTTTTCCATTGTGCATTACTTTGCATTTATCAACATTGAATTGCATCTGCCATTTTGTTGCCTGGTCACCCAGTTTTGTGAGATCCGTTTGTAACTCTTCGCAGTCTGCTTTGGACTTCACTATCTTGATTAGTTCTGTATCATCTGCAAATTTTGCCTCCTCACTTTTTACCTCTTTCTCCAGATCATTTATGAATACGTTGAACAGTAATGATCCTGGTACATACCCCTGGGGGATATTGCTCTTTACCTCTCTCCATTCTGAAAACTGACCATTTATTCCTACCCTTTGTTTGCTATCTTTTAACCAGTTACAGATCAGGAGCGGACCTTCCCTCTTATCCCATGACAGCTCATTTTGCTTAAGAGCCTGTGGTGAACAACCTTGTCAAAGTTTTTTTAAAATCTGAGTGCACTATATCCCCTGGACTACCCCCAGTGGTTATTGACCCCTCAAAGAATTCTAGTGGATCGGTGAGGCGTGATTTCCCTTCACAAAAGCCATGTTGACTCTTCCCCAAGAAATCGTATTCATCTATGTGTCTGATCATTCTGTTCTTTCAACCGATTTGCCTAGTACTGAAGTGAGATTTACCAGCCTGTAATTGCCAGGATCGCCGCTGGAGTCTGTTTTATAAATTGGCATCACATTAGCTGTCCTCCAGCCATCCAGTACAGAAGCTGATTTAAATGATAGGTTACACACCTGTGACGTCCCCCCCCTGCAATCCGGACTGGTGTGTAGCTGTGTCATCCTCATTCTTCACACTTGGGCCCCGACTTACCCCACTCTGCTGTGTGAACCACGCACTCCTGGGCTGGCCATGCCCAACCTCCTGCAGGTAATCGGTCCCTCACCCAGTGAAGGAGTGCTTCTGGCCAGCCACTCATGGGATAGACCCCAGGCAACACACCCCATCCCAGAAGCAACCCCGGGAACTGCCATTTTACAGGGTTCAGTGCTGCACACTGCACCCTGCAAGCTCATTTACATTTGCTTGTCAATTTATCAAAGAAATTGATATGCACCAGCTCTGTCACTCCAAGTGAGGTCTCTGCACACACTCAATCCACACGCACTGTTTTAAATGAAACAAACAATGAAGTTTATTGGCTACAGCAAGATTTTAAGTGAATCTAAGTCTGATTATTAATAAGTCAAGGAGTTAATCACAATTAACTAAAAGGCAACTCGTATCTTAACCTAAGACTAATACGCCAGTCTGTGTTCAGCTTACCACACAGGCTGGTTGCGATGCCTCTTGCAGCCAGGCCCCCTGCTCTCCGTGGGTGGATTCTCAGTCTTTGGTGTTGCTTAGAAGATGGATTCCAGGGCCTGGGACAGAGGCATCAGCTTTTAACAAGTTTCCCCAACACCCCCTGAGGTCCAGCCATGGGCATGATTTCTCCCACTGAGCCAAAGTGCTCACAGGTGCCCAGACCAATCCATTGTTCCTGTAGGCGTGCCTTGCTGGGTGTGGAAACACAGCGTTGTGTTTGTCTGCATCTATTCACGCCATGTGAGACACACGTTCGGGGATAGGACACCGCAGAGTTCTGCATCTGTAACTATGTGTGACATTGCAGGAAACACCACCAGAACAACAACGTTCAGTATGTTGTGAGCGCTCCAGAAACACCCTGCATGGCCCCTTTACTTTGCATCAGTCAATGCAGTTACACTGTCAGGGGGAACATGAATGATGCACAGATCACACCATAGGGGTGCACATGGGGTACAGCATGTCACAGTAGCACAGTGAGTTCAGGGAGGTGACGAAATGAGAGTGCAGCGTCTGTCCAGGCTGCAGCAGAGAGACTGGGCCCACAAGGTAGTAGAATGAGCTTGTCTGTTCACCTCGGGACAAGCCCTGGGCCCGATCCACTGCCAGTTTCAGCGGGTGACACTCCACTGAAGTAAATCAGCAAAGCTCCCTGGCCGCTGGAGTAGAGAGAGAGCCTGAGACATGAGGCCTGGTCTAAGGGGCCTGGTGTAAGGCCTGAGCTGGCGTCAGGCCTTGCTGAGATGAAGCGCAGGGAGCAAGAGTCCGGCTCAGACTGGCGTAGACTCCAGGCTCAGCCACTTAGGCAGCCATTCTGTGTGCCAGTTCTACGCGCGTGGCCGTCTCACCTGCAACCACGGCTCTGGCAACAAGCCCACACTCCCCTACCAGAGCCAGGACTGGAACCACCTGCAGGCGACTGCTCCCAGCGTCCCAGCCGCTCTCACAGGCTGCCCAGCCAGACACTCTTATGCCTCTTCTAGTTAACCATGTAAAGCTCAGGAGAGCACAGAGTGCACCAAGCAAGAAACCCTGAAAGTACATCCTGGCCTCTGGCTCCTCAGCGTGCCAGCTCATTCCCTGGGCAGGAGACCAGCTCCCTTGGGTTGCCTGGAGTCCTTGGAGCCATCTGGGCTCAGGAAAGCAGGCGGGTCCGTCTGCCCCATGAAGCTGCTGCACACTGGGTGATCTCTCCCTCCTGGCGCCCCCTCATCTTGCTCCTGCGTCCTTGCTCTTTCCTGCCCCATGCTTCCACCCTCTTCCCGTCTGGCCTCTGTTCTTGGGGGTTTAGACCAGGGCACAGGCCCCAGGCTGGCTGGGAGTTCTCTACCAACCAGTCCTCAAACGTAAACTCCTCAGGCACTCTGACAGCCTGACCACGGAGTCACTGACCGAACGCCGTGGGCACGCCGGTCTCTCTCGCCACCCAGGGGAGCCTGCCGCTGTGATGGACGGTCCCTTACCCCAAGAATCACAGCAGTATTCGGGTTACTCTCGGTCCCAAAGGAACGGTCATTTACCCCAGGTCAGCTGCACTTTACACCTTGCAGCGAAGACACAGCCGGTAGCCAATCCTGTAATAAACGATCTACAGATTCATGAATAGGAAAAGGAAACGAGTTATTCACAAGATTAAAGCAGGTGAAGCAGATTGATTTCAGCCACATATTTATCCATGTTCAGATGACGCACAGGCACCTGGTCTGCCAGCGCCACTCCCCACTCCTGATCATTTGGCCTCTTTTCTTCTCTTCCAGGTAACTTTCCACTGCTCCCACCTGTGTCCCCTCCCTTCAGAGGAATCAGCTAAATTGGTTTTTCTAAGGATGTGATGTTTACACAGCCTTCCTGAGCGGGTCCAGAGGAACGCCAGCCCAGGCCATATGGCATCATCTTGGCAAGCAGCTGATATGGGTGACTCAGAAGGAATTCCTAACAGCATTAAGAGAGCAAACATGTTTGCAGAAGGAGAGTTAAGAGCCCTTGGGATCTGGGACAGGATCCCACTTCAAACTGGCCCTCAGAGACCAGCCATGCTCTGAGTGGGTTGTGACCTGGGGCAGTTGAAAGGGCTGAGCTAAATGACCACCATATGGCCAGGTCCAGGCCCTGAGAGGCTGGGTTCCTTAGCTCCAGTGTGACTGGTGGGGAGCCCCACGGACTTGGCGGGGAGGCCATGGGCATCTCATCTGGGGAGCACAGAGCATTGCTTAGCAAAGAGCCCATGCTGCCACTCACGCCATGCAGCGCAAGGTCAGTGCCTCTCGGTGCTCGTGATGGGCTCATGGAGGGAGGCGGGGGCAGATCCCTGATGGGTAGGTGCCGGGGGGCGAATCCCCCACTGGGACTGGGCCCGTGGTGAGCTCATCGCTCTGCAGCGGACACCGATGCAGCGGGCAGACAGCGTGGTCGGGAAGGTGATGCTGCGTTGCTGGCTGCATTAAGCGTAGGTGGGTCTCAGGTCAGGCCAGGCACGAGTGCGAGGGTGAGAGTGATCTGGGAGTAGCCAGGGGGAGCAGCCAGCCCTCTTACATCTAGATCTCCCTGTCCAGCTGATGGAGCTTGGCCCTGCCACTCATTGCCAGCCTGGGAGCAACAGACCCCCTGGTCCAGCTGTGGGAGCAGAGGCTTGAACAGCTGGGTGGGGGATTGGCCAGCCCAGGCACGGAGCTGCCTCTCTTCACTTGCAGCTGCACCATCGCACATGGGGAGGCGGCTGTTGCCCCCCCACCCCGGGGAGTCACAAGCGAGATGCTTTGCAGGGCCCGGCTCTGCTGCTCTGGAGAGGACGTGGGCTGCGCTGGGACCTGTGCGGCCCTTGGCGCTGAGTCCACCAGGCCAGTAGTGCCGTGCCTCTGCTTCCCCAGTGCCTGGCTGAGACTGGGGCCTAGTTTACATGAGGGAAGGTTTGCCGGGGTAGCTACTGAGGTGCAGTCCAACCTGCAAACCAGCCTCGTGTAGCCGCAGCCAAAGCTGTTTTTCTCCTGACGCAGTTTATACCAATTGCTGGAAGGAAATAAACTGCCAGCAGCAGCACTTTCCTGCTGGAATAACAGCGTCTGCACCGGGGCTTTGGCTTGAATTAAAAAGCCATTAAAAATCCCCTGACCACGACTGCGGTAACCGCAAAAGTTTTAAGTGTAGATCTGGCCCCAGGGGGTGCCTGGTTTGACTTGCCCGGGTGGGGGAATCCCACCCCTCCCTTGGGAGATGATGCCACAACCCCACATGTGGTCCTGATCATCAGCCTCGGCTCCCTTAGAACCCAGTCCCCCGTGGTTCCCCTCTCAGCCCCTGTCCCCCACAAGGATTGCCCGCCCCTGCAGCCTACACAACCCCCTAAGGCCCTGCCCGGTGGAGCTGGAGGGGCCCTGCCCCAGAGGAGCGCCCAGAGGCAGCTGGCTGTGACAGCCTGTGCCCGGATGCAGTGCAGGCTCCCTCCAATGCAGGGCTGGGCTGGCGGGTGGGAGCAGTGGGGAGCGGGCTGTGACCAGGGTCCCTGGATGGGCCAGATGCAGCGTGAGACTTGCTTGGCCCTGGCCCCCCTTGGCCATTAGCAGCGTGTGGGCAGCAGCCGAGGAGGGTAATGGCTCTCCAGCTGCCCCCGCCTGCCCTGGCCCCTGGGCGTCGCTGCCAGCTGCGTGGGTGGGTGAGGAAATGTCCCTCGTCCCTGTTTGCTCTGGATTTGGATTATTGGGTTTGGCAGGCGGCTCAGTTTCCCTGTTCAGCCTCCTCTCAGCCCCTCCCTCCGCTGGGCTATAAAGCCCCCGGGACCCAGCGCTTGCACAGCCTCAACTCCAATGCTCGTCATTACAGACTAGCTGCCCAGACAGACAGACAGACAGACAGACAGAGAGACAGGTGAGTCCCTGCCCCCTCCCATCCCTTCTCCCCTCCGCGCTGGGTGCTGGGCACTGGGGGGCAGCCCAGCCCTGGGATGGGACCCATGGCCGGACTTGCCCTGTGTGAGTCCCTGGGGCCGTCTCTGTCCCAGCCCTTCCCCCACAGGGTGGCCCTGCCCCCCATCCCTATGGATCAGTGCTGAGTCTCCCCTCCCTGGGGCTCTGCCCCCAGCGTCCCTGCCTTGCCCTGTGTGGCTGGAGATGGGGGGGTCAGTGAGGGCTGCTGGCAGATGGGCCCATGGAACCAGCCCAGGGAGATGGGCCCTGCACAGCTCCCCTTCCCCTTGGGGGGTTCCTAGCTGGGTCCCCCAGAATTGGGGGACGGGATCCCTTGCAGGCCCTTCCAGCCCAGCCAGGCCCCTTAGCAAACAGCCCCGCTCTAAAGCACCTCCCCTGGGAAATGCCCCCTGGGCTGATGGGAGGGTCGCTCTGGGGGGGGTGTCTCAGGCTCTCGTGGCCCCATCTCCCTTGTGTGTTTCTCCCCAGGGGAAGCGAGATGGGGCCAGTCACCTACGTTGGCCTCTGCCTCCTCGGCTGCCTGGTCTGTAACCCCTCGCTGGCAGGTGAGTCCCTCCCGGCCCCTCGGAGCTGGAGCCCCGGGTGCTGTTGGCTGAGGTGGAAATGAAGGCCCCCGCAGCCGTCACCACTGGGTCCCCAGCGCCCCTTCCCCTCCGAGTCCGTTTGCCAGGAGCCCAGCCAGCAGCTCTGTGCCCGTCCTGGGAGAGACGCCACCTCCTGCGGCTCCTGGCGCTGGGGAGAGCAAGAACCTGAGCCCTGACAAGCTGGGGTCTGGCAGGGGTTGCTTCTGTCCCTAGGGCCTGTCGTCCCTATCTCCCCCCGAGCCATGAGCCCATGAGCTCTCTTGGGCAAGTGCGGGGAGGGCTGTCACCCACCCCACAGAGCACTGCATCCTGCCCTGCCCGCGGGTGCCATGGGGAAAGGAGCCCACACCTCGTTCAAACCCAGAGGCCCTGCGGGGATCCCCGGCTCAGGGCTGGGTTCTGGGGGCTCCGTTCTGCCCATGTGGGACCCCAGGCGCTGATGGGAAACATGGGCAAACCCAGCTTCTCCCTGCAGCACCAGGACCTGGAGGGTCCTGCCAGCCAGACACAGCCCCAAACGGGCCCCCTGTTATTTGTCCTAGACTCATAGACTCATAGGTCAGAAGGGACCAATATGATCATCTAGTCTGACCTCCCGCACAAGGCAGGCCACAAAACCCTACCCATACACATTTATAACAACCCCGAACCCATGACTGAGTTATTGAAATCCTCAAAAGTGAGATTTGAAGACCTCAAGCTGCAGGGAATCCACCAGCAAGCGACTCATGCCCCATGCTGCAGAGGAAGGCGAAAAACCTCCGTGGCCCCTGCCAATCCGCCCCGGAGGAAAATTCCTTCCCGACCCCAAATATGGCGGGAAAGCCACGGCTGCGCCTCTGAAACAGCCACTAACCGCGCCGTCCCGTCCCCAATGTTGCCCCCGTCACCCCCTCTCTGAACAGGGGCACAAGCTGCGTCCTGTCCCAGCGGCTGGCTCTCCTTCCAAGACAACTGCTATGGATACGTCCCCCGGGAGATGACCTGGGGAAGGGCTGAGGTAAGAGGCTCCTGTCAGGGACCCGGCTGGGGAGCGCGGGGGGGTCAGGGTTGACTCAGGGGTAGCACAGTAGCGCTTCAGCTCTAGGCCCTGAAGGCGCGAGCCCTGGAGGGTCCCAGTAACCCCAGACACAGGCTCGGGGAAAGGGGAGTTGACGGGTGTAAGGGGGGTGGTCCCGCTCCTGTGGAGAACTTCCCTGGCTCACACACTGCCCCGGGGCAGCGGGCTGGTGACAGGATCTGAGTCCTTGTGCCCCTCCCTTTACCCAGTGGACGGCCCTTCCCCCTCTGCTGCGTGGTGGGGTCACCCTGTAACCCCAACAAGGCTGGGCCCAGGATTCTTGGGGGGCTCGACCCCCAACCTGCTCATGGTCACTTAGGGCAGGGGCTAGGGTGTCCCCACTCGGGGTACACCCTCCGCATTGGGCACTGCCCTGACCCACCGAGTGATGCAGATGGTTCAAAGCAACACAATTAAAGAGCCACCAATTAAAGAAATAAAGAAAAGAGGAGAGAGGTTGGAGGAAAACACCCAGCACCGCCTCCTGCCCTGGGGACCCCACCCAGCGTGTCTGGGGTGTCAGGGATGCTCACAGCCTGCGTCTCACACGTCCTTATCTCGGCCCTGCTCTCTGCAGGCAGCTCCAGCTCTCACGGAGGACGGGACCCCCATTGGCCTGTCTACCCTGTCACTGGCGGCTGTCCGTCTCAGGGGTCCTGATTTCTCCTCCACCTGTCCCCTGTCCTTTGGTGCTGGCAGTGGCCCACTGAGTCTGTGTGGGGCCAACAGTCCCCATGCATGGAGCTGGCAGGACGGGGAAGGGGGCAGATCCCCTGAGGTGCAGAGGCGTCTCTGTTCCCGCAAACAGGCACCTGCAGGTCAGGGTCAGCGTCTCTCCTGGGGCCCCCCCCAGCCGCGGCTGCGCCCCCAGAAACCCCCAGCCCACCCCCGGCACTCAGCCTGTTCCATGTGCGATTCTGGCCACAGCTCCTGGGTGCTGCGCTCTGAACTCAGCTTCTCTGCAGCTCCTGTCTCCCCAGGCCATGGCTGCTTCCCCTGCCCTCGCTGGCCAGGGCCCATCCTCCCACCTGGCCACGGGCAGGGGCTGCCGGGCAGCTGAGAGGTCAGCAGGCTCATCACAGAGCTGGCTCTCTCGCGAGCCAGGGGGCAGGAAGGGGTGAACTGGGCAGAGGGAAACCTGGCCTGGGCATCAGGAAGCAGCGAGTGGTGCTGGGATTGTCGACGTGCTGCAGCCAGAGCCCTGGGGAATGGGGTGGAGAGGGACCAGCCCTGCCCAAATAGTGATTGACGTCGCCCCTGGCAGGCAAGCCCCTCTGCACCCAATGCACTTGGCCTGAGCTGTGGCTAACAGGGCACTGGGGCTGACCGGGGCCACGGTGGGGGTCATGTCTCGGCCTAGCGGCCAGCTCAGAAAGGCTCCTTCCTGGCTGTGTGGGGACTTGTCCCTTAGCTCCGGTGGCCAGGCTGTGCCGACGGTATCCGGTTCGATCCCCGATGCCGGCTGGTGCGTGTGGGCAGGGGTCGTTCCACAGAGGGGTGGGAAATGCAGCAGGTTCCTCCCCGGTGGGGAGATGGAGTCTGCAGAGTTTAACGCTGTTGCTGGGCTGGTGACGCAGAGAAAGGCAAACTGAACCAGGCCCGGACAGCGCTGACGGGAACGCAGCGGGGTAGCCGCTGTTTCAGCACTCCAGGAAGGCTCTGCAGAAAGGGCTTTTCTGGGCCCAGCAGGTGTCGTCTCGGGTCGGTTTCCAGAAGAAATGCGCTTGCAGCTCTAGTGACGTGACATCTGAATAAGGGCCAGCCATGTGGGCGCAGCCTGGCGTCTGCGAGTCACGCCGGGCTCTGCCTGCTACCTTCACCCTGGCCAAACCGGCTCTTGGGGAGGGTCATGCCCTCAGTGACACCTGGGCATCCCCCCACCCTGCCAGGGGCCACCCACGGGCACTGGCACAATTCTGATGGTGATGCCCAAGGATGGGTAGATCCTGGCTCCCTCTGCCAGGGCTGGGCAGCCTCTGCAGAGCTAAGTGGAGTCTGTGTGTGTGTGTAGGAGGTTGGTGCTCTGTGGCTCTGCTCTGTAGCACGGGGGGCTCTGGGAGTGATGGGGGTTCTGGTGCTCTGTGGCTTTGCTCTGTGGGGCCGTGGGGACCAGTGGGGGCGGTCTTGGCGCTCTGTGTCTGGTGCAGTGCATCAGAGTGGGACACGTGAAGGAGAGGAACTTTACCAGCCCTATCAGATGATGTCCCTGGCTGGGGTGGTTGCGGTCAATCTGCCAGCCCAGAGCATCCATCCTAGGCTGTCCAGCTGCCCTGTGTCCCTGTGTCCGGAGAACATGGACGGAAGCCGTGTTGCATTCCCCATCGTCGCTGGCCTAGCTCTTCTCTCCCTCTGCCTCTGTCTGGTGTGTCTAACGCAGGAAAGTGACCGTCATTCCCAGTTCAGAACGGAGCAGCAGCGCTGCCCTTCCTTCCCCACCCAGAAGGACGGCTTGCCCGAACGGGAGCCTTTGGCCAGCAGTCTCTGGCTCCAGACAGAGACTTGGACAGGCTTTGGTTAAGTTGGCTTTGCATAGACACTCACCTTCGGTTTCAGTGCTCCTTAACTCGCTCTGATTCTTTCCAATCCATACATTTCTAATCCAGGTCATGAATTTTAGCGTGTTTGCCATGGTGCGAAGCAAGGCAGAGATCTCTGCAGAAATAATCCTGAGCCTTGTTTAACACTGTAATGTGAGACAGCGACTGGGTCAGGTTAACTCCTTTAGCCCGTCTATCGCAGCTCAACTAATTGCAGCTCAGTGGCTCCCTCGGAGGTCAGGGTGGTGCTCAGTTTTGGGGCAGGTTGCGGGATCAGGAGGGGTCTGGCCCTGGGGTATTTCTGCAGCATGGGGTGCACGGGGGCATGGATGAGGGTTGGGGTGAGGCAGAGCGGGACCGCAGGTTCTTGCCAGGTCGTCTGCAGCTGCCGTCTGCGGTGGGAGCCATGGAGGTAACTGGCCTTGTCCTTGTCACAGACTCAGTGTCAGAGCTTCGGCCGCGGGGTCCATCTTGCCTCCATTCACAGCGAGGAGGAGCATGGTGCGGTGGCGGAGTTCATCGCCCGCACTCAGCGCCACGACGATGAGGATGTCTGGATTGGACTGCACGTCCCCGGGCAGGTGAGTGCCTGGTGGCCACCCTGGCCCTCACTGCCCTGCACCTCTGGAGACCGTTTCCTTGCTGGGGTTATAAGTGTCGATATCGCAGTTATTAAATGTCGGCTCTATCAGTCTCAGGTGCCCGTGGCCCTCTGCCAGCCTCTCCCTTGACTACTGGCCATGGCCCTCCCAGGCCTGGCCCTGGCTCTTCACTAACGAATCTCACAAAGGGGTCCTACAAAAAGCGGGGACATGGGCAAATTGCTAAAGCATGTAGGGACAAAACCAGACAGTTTCGGTAAAAGCCAGCTACCCCCAACAAGGGACGTAAAAGGCAGTAAGAAGAGGTTCTCTAAATACTTTAGGAGCAAGAGGATAGTCCTGCTTTGGGCAGGGGGTTGGACTAGACGCCTCCTGAGGTCCCTTCCAACTCTAACAGTCTGTGATTCTAAGAGACGGACACAGAGGGGAAGGAGAGCTCACATCGCACAGCACTGAAGTCTATTGTGCTTCAGCCTTCACTAACAAGGTGAATGTCGAACAGATTCTTAACACAACGAATAGTAACAATAAGGGGAAGGACACAAGCCAGGATGTTTGACATAAAATGCAGGTGTCAGGGAAAACAGGGACAGCCCCGCCTGGCTGTGGCCCGCTGCGGCGCGGTGAAGGGTATCACCAGGGCTTGGGGTGCAATGTGCTCCAGCACCCCCAAGACCCCTTATCCCTGCCCTGCCCCACCTCCGGAGGCCGGGGTAAGGGAGCCCCAAGTGGCTGCAGGGTTTGGGGCTGGCTCCCACTCACCGGCCTGACAGTGCACCCTGCACACGCAGCCTCAAGGAGGGCAGGGGGTCGGGAAAAAGGGCCAGAGAGCAGAGCGGAGAGCAAGCAGCTGCCGTGCAGGGAAGAGGAGTGGCAGGGCTCCCAGATCGGGCTTGGCACAGCTGGGGCTGGGACGACTCCCAACATGCCTGGGGCCAGGAGCCACCTCCTGCCTCTTGGCTTTGCTCCATGGTCCAAGGGAGCTCTGCACAGCAGTGAGGAGGAGCTGGGGCAGGAGAGGAGCAGGGGCTCTGGGATACATCTGGAGGACTTCTGGAACCTGAGTCAAGCCAGGGCTGTGTGCACACAGGAAACCCATATGGCTTAGCATGGGCTTGGACCCTCGAGTCCTGCAGTGTCCTGGGGTCCTGGGTCTGAGTCCTAGGTTAAGATAACTGGTGTGTGGACACAAGGGGCCCAGGCTTACATTGCTGTGTAGACATACCTCGAGAGGGTACCAGGGTAATAAATAATAGTCACCATGGATTTGTCAAGAACAAATCAAGCCAAATCAATCTAATTTCCTTCTTTGGCAGGGTTACTGACCCAGGGGATGGGGGAAAGCCATAGATGGGATATAACTTGAGTTTAGTAAAGCTCTCGACACAGTCCCACATTTCCCTAGTTTGCTGACAAGAATGTGTCTAGATTAAATTACTACAAGATGGGTGCAAACGTGGTTGAAAGACCATACTGAGAGAGTAGCTACAAATGTTTCAGGGTCAGAGTGGGAGGGACACCATGGCGGTCAGTCCTCAGTCTGGTTCTAGTCAATATTTTCATCAGTGACTTGGAGAGTGGAGCGGCTAGTACATTTATAACATTTGGAGATAACCCCAGGCTCGGAGGGGCTGGAAGCACTTTGGAGGACTGGATTAGAATTCAAAATAACCTTGACAAACTGGCAAATTGCTCTGAAATCAACAAGATAAAACTCAGCAAAGACAGGTGCAAAGTACTTCCCTTCGGAAGGAAAAGTCTAACACCCAGCTACACAATGGGGACTAGCTGGCTGGCAGCAGCGCTGCGGAAAATGATTCGGAGGCTCCACAAATTTGGACCACAAATTGAATATAAACCGACAATGTGATGCAGTTGCAAAAAAGGCCAATATCATTCCAGGGTGTATTAACAGGAGTGTTGTGTGCCAGACAGGGGAGCTAAGTGTCCAGTTCTCTTCAGCACTGGCGAGGCCTGAGCTGGATTGTGGGGTCCAATTCTGGGTGCGCTGCGTTAGGAAAGATGTGGCCAAACTGGAGAGAGTCCAGAGGAGAGCAACGGAAATCCTGAGCAAAGAGGAAAGGTTAAAATACTGGGCATGTTTATTCTTCAGAAAAGTCAACTGAGAGGGGAACGGAGAATTGTTTTCACGTCTGTGAAGGGCTGTTATAAGGCGGACGGGGATCAGTTGTTCTCCGTGTCCGCTGAAGGCAGGACAAGACACAATGGGCTTAATCTGCAGCAAGGCAGATGTAGGTCAGATATTAGCAAAATCTTCCTTGATCTCAGAGCAGGTCACCTCTGGAACCGGCTCCCGAGACAGGTTCCGGGGTCCCCGTCACTGGCGGTTTTAAGACCAGGTTGGACAAACTTCTGCCAGGGAGGGTCTAGGGTTACGTGGTCCTACCCCAGCGCAGGGGGCAGGACGAGATGTCTACTCGAGGTCCCCGTACCTGCGCTCCCCTCTTACCCTGTGTGTGCAGAGCCAAGAATGGTCCTGGACCGATGATTCAGCCACAGACTACAGCGCTTGGGATGACCACAGAAGCTACTTCTCACCAAAGGGAGACAACTGTGTGGTGCTGGAGGAAGACTCAGGTAAGCAAGCTGCTCAGAGCCCTGTGTGTCAACGTGAGGAGCCCAGGCAGCCCTCTGGCCACACGGCTTCTGCACCGGTGCTGGTCCCAGGGTCCATGTGCAGGCCTGGGCACCCTCACAGACTGTGCCCCGGCTGAGGATCTCTGCTACTCTGCTCAGAGTGATGGCCCTGAGGAGCTATTGTGCCCTACTCCCCGTAGGTGTAGGCTATGGCCCGTCACCGAGCCGTGCCATGACTCAAGGGCCGGCCCTGTGCACGCTCTGCCTCCTGAGGCCGAGCCGATCTCACACTCGCTCGGGAAAGTGCCCACAGTCTGGGCACGGCATCACTTGAGCATGAATGCCAGCTCCCAGGGAAACTCACACCGGGTGGGGGTGGCTGAGAGCCACTCGCTTAGTGTGTCTGTGGTGCAGCCCGGGCACAGCGAGCTGGCCTGTGGCGCTGCTGCGCACCCCGAGGCGCTACTCGAGAACCCACGGGGGATATGAAGCGGGAGGGCCCTTTGCCCAGGCGCCTGGTGAAGCTGAATGAAGACTGGGGGCGTCTGGCATGGGAGCCCTGCCCCTCCCAGGGAATCGATGTTTCTGAGTGAACCAAGCAGTGATGGGACGGAGCTCAGGGCCCCTAAGCCCAGCCCCAGAGAGGCACCCGACAGGTCTTGCTAGGAAGTATGTCTACAACGACCACTCCCAGGAGCCCTGCTGCTCCTCGGGCCAGGTGCCGGCAGACGGGCACAGCCAGGGCACAGTCGCTGGTCAGGACAGTCAGACAGCAGCAGAAATCC
>ML675615.1:33327865-33365953 GCA_007922155.1 Mesoclemmys tuberculata | reverse complement strand
CCCCCCCATTGGGTCAGCATGACAGTTGACACCAGGCGAGAGGTCCTCGTATAAGCAGCCATCCCACCCCAGAGGTGGCTGCACATCGGTGCCAAGGGAGGGTTCCCCGTAAAAGCAGCAGTGCAGCCACAGAGCTGGTCACACCTCGGCACCGGGTTCCGATATAGCAGGCCGCCCCGCCCAAAAGCTGGCCAAATCTCAGCACCAGGTAGCTGTCTCCAGATATCCAACCCCCTGCCCAATAAAGGACTATCCTCAGCTAAATCATCCCGGCGAGGGTTTTGTCAAGCCTCAGCTTAACAACCTCTCAAGATAGAGATGACACCACCTCCCTAGGTAAACCATTCCAATGCTTCACCACTCCCCTAGTGAAAAAACTTTAATGTCCATATAATCAATAACCAGCCGCCCCGCCCCAGAGGTGGGCGCATTTCAGTGCCAGGCGAGGCACCACGGTAAACCACAGGACACACACAAGGGCCAGAAATACCAAAGGAGAGCGAAGCGAATCGTCTGGAAAGAACAGGGATGTGTCATTAACATGCATGAACCGGCCAGCCTAGAGAATACACGCACACTAATAATCTGGGGATGAAGAATCCAAGTTTGGACCTAGGAGGACACATAAGGGAAGAATGTTAAGTGCCAATCTCCCCTGCTCAGTGGGGGTTTGCTCGGTGGACACACGCCGTGGGGGGGGGCACACGGGGAGGACCCGCGCCATGGGGGGATGGTGAAGAGCTGTGGGGGGGACAACGGTAGCCCCCGTTCGCAGTGAGCGGGTGGGCCGCGCTGCGGGTGGCTCCGCAGGGGGCGGGGGGTGCGCACCGGCCGTGGAGCGCCTCAGCAGGGAGCAGGCAGCGTCTTCCTGGCCTCCCCCCTCCAGCTCACACCCCCGCCGCGGGGCAGCCCCAGAAGTCTCCCCCCGTCCCAGTAAATCCGCGCTGCGCACGGAGCCCAGGAAGCCGAGGGGGGGCCGGGTCTGCACCGCCCGACTAGGGCGCCAGGCTGGGTCCGCGGGGGCCGGGCAGGGAGCGCCAGCCAACGAGCGCTCCGCAGAGCCCCTTGGGGGGGCGGTAGCGGCTCTCAGCTCCGCCCTCACCACTCACGCCCTGCCAATGAGCAGTCGCGGACCGGCCTCCCGCCCGCAGGGGACGATGGGAAACTACAGCTCCCATGGTGCCACGGGCCCCGCCATGGCTGATGGGAGATACAGGCCTGAAGAACACTACAGCTCCCAGAGGGTCTGGGGGCCCGCAATGGCTGATGGGAAATGAAGGCGAGAGAAACACTGAGAATTGAGCATGAACTGAGCATGCCCACTAACATTTGCTGCAGTCGCTGCCCTCACCCCGTCCTTATTTGGAGTCAGACTCTGTTGCCCGGTATTTATAGGGGCTAAAAAGGGGCAAAGGGGGAACCTGGAGGCAGGGATGGTCAGGATCTGATCAGGGCACAGAATCTTACTGGCCTGGGGGTTAATCCAACAGAAGTGGGAGTAGGAGAGGGTCTAAGGAGCAAAATTGGAGGGGGCGGGGAGAGTATGAGCCTGTGTTAGCCCCGTGGTGAGGCACTGCCAGCCCGTAGCAGAGGTAAAACCTCAACACAGGGAAGGGCAGAGGGGGTGACAGTGACCCCGCTGGGATGAGCCACCTGTGACCAGCCCTGTTTGCAAAAACAGAGTGGGGTGGTAGGGCTGAGAGGCTTTTTTGTTTCCCCTCTCACAGGAGTCTGCAGAAACTGACGGTACTGCGGAGGTCCCAGGTTTTGGCATCAGCATCCTGTGTGCCAGAAACAGAGATGAGACAGAAACTGTGGAGGTACAGCAGGGGGTCACAAGTTTCAACACTGGGCATCTTATGTGCCAGAAACAGAGATGGGTCACAAAACCTGCAGGACAGAGTTTTCGGAACTACACCTACGCTCCCGCCAGGCACCCTGCCGGTGGGCCCACCCTCACCCTTAACCCCTAAACCCTCACCCCACCCCACCCCTAAACCCTCACCCTCAAATACCATACCCCAACCCTAACCCCTCACCCTCACCTCAAACCCCAACCCCTAACCCCAAATCTAACCCAACCCTAAACCCCTAACCCTAATCCCAACCCCTTAACCCAACCCTAACCGCCACCCCCACCTTTTACCCTAACCTCAATCCCTAAGCCCCATCCCCACCGTCATCCTAAACTCTAACCCCCTCACCCCCTACCCCTAAACCCTAACCCTCTCACCCCAACCCAAACCCCTAAACCCTTAACGCTAACCCTCACCCCTTCAGTCCCTAACCCCTTCACCCTTAACACTAACATTTAACCCTAACCCCTTACCCTTAATCTTAACCCTAGCCCTGACCCTAAATCCTTACCCCTAAATCGAGCCCTAAACCTAACCCTAAACTCAAACCCCAAACCCCAACAACCCTAGCCCCTAACCCAATCCTCACCCTAACTCAAACCCTAACCCTAAGCTTAACCCTAAACCCAACCCTAACCTTAAATAGAAATAAGTAGAAATAAGGCACTGCCACACCTGGCCATGGCCGGGAGAGGGTTGGGGGGCAGTTCACTGCTTCAATTCGTGGAGATAACACTGGGCAGTGCCCCCATCTAGCCCCCAGGGGTCACTGTTGCAATGGTGGTGGTGGGGAATGACACACAGGCCACTACCCAAAGTGGCCATAAGAGGGCACTACCAGAATGGTAGGGGAGGGGAAGTACATACAAGCCACTGCCTCACCTGGCTACCACGGCTCACTGCTGCAATGGTGTGTGTGTGTGCACACGTGGAAAGAGAAATACAAATAGGTCAAGGCCACACGTGACCACCAGAGGGTGTCAGTGCTCCAACTGGTGGTGATACATACAAGACAGTGACTCAACTGGCCACCAGAGGTCACTGCTGCAATGGACCTGGTGGCAGTGATATGGGTCACTGTCCTCCACTGGCCACCAGATGTCACTGCTGCTGCATGTGAAACATTCTGTGCATTACATGACTTGGCCACCTGGTGGAATTGCTGCTCCCTGTGAAACACACATGGGCTATAGCAACCCCACAATTTGCTTTAGTTCCCTGGTAGCCATCCCTTCCAGCACCAAGGTCAGACTTTAGGCAAATACTTCTGTGCTGCTACTGGTGACGATGCTGTCTTCAGAGCTGGGTGCCCAGCCAGCTGCCCCAGCTCTCCAGCCACCCAGCTCTGAAGGCAGCACCACTGTCAGCAGCAGTACAGAAGTAAGCCCGGGGGGGGGAGGAGACACACGGATGGACCCACAGTGGCCAAGAGCAGCCCCTGGCCAATGTCCCCACCCCCCATGTGTGCTGCCTGGGGCTCCCCACAGCAATCTGGACTGACCTGCATTGGCCCAGGTTCCTGGGCCCTCCACCCATGGTTGCTGCTCCGCAATAGCTGTGCTGGAGCCAGATCTCCCCACCCAGGCAGCTCTTACAGACCACAAGCAGTGGAAGGGGCAACAGGAGCTGAGGAGCAGGTGCAGACCCAGGACCCAGAGTACAAGTGAAGAAGATGAGAGAGCCCTGCAGCCATCTGTACTATGGCACCAGCCACCGCAGCAACCACCCTGGCTCTGCCCTAGCCAGGGGTGGGAGAGTACTGGGGGAGGTGGGGCCAGCACTTAACTGTGGAGGAGCAGTGGGAAGAGCCATGGAGAGGGGTAAGACCTTGTGTCAAGGGGAGGTGCAGCCTCCCCGCGTTTTCTGTCTATCTCACCTCAGTCCATCTTGGAGAGGGTAACTGGGGGGATGGTTTGGCTAGGGTGAAGGGAGGGGTTAGAGTTTAGGGTCAACGTTGAGTTGGGATTTAGGGTAAGGGGTAGGGATTGGGTCGGGGGAAGGCTTGGTTTAGAGGATGAGGGCTCAAGGACTGTCTTATCTGCTGTTCTAATTGCTCTATTGGCCATTCTTTATTATAATTTCCTGTAAATGTAGTTTAATCCCTTATGTACTTTTCAAATACATTATTTTATTACTCTTATAACACTTCCTATGTTTTTATTATGACTTCATACATTGAAGTTTTTAATACTCAAGGTTGTGTTGTTTTATATGTGATCATATCACTTCAATGCTGCCTGATTTCTTTGGTTGCTTAGGCCCTCATCCAGAGATAGCAAATTTGTGACACGAATGGTCTGCCTGGTCATAGATTCCTACCCCTGTAAAATGTCTATTTTAAATTTGGACATCAATAAAACAAGATTTTTCTAATTTAGAAAAATGTATTAAATTAGAAAATTCATCTGATGAGTGTCACAATTTAAAATAGAGATTTCACAGAAGTAGCAAATTGTTACAATGCATACCCCATCTGTCATAAATTGCTACTTATAGACTCAGGGATGATTAATTGTGGGGTGGAGGGTGGCAAATGGTGGCAGAACAGCAACAAAATACTATGTAGATGTCAGTAACTGCTACTGGTACTAAATTGAAGGCTACTGCTCTTTGTGCTGTTAAAAACATCGAATACTAATTAACAACATTTTACTGGAAAATTTGTTCAAGCTGCAAACTTTATAAATTTGAGCTATTTGGACTTTACTAGAAAACAAAGTCTAATTCTAGTGCAAAGATCTCTCCTTTATGCGACTGAGTCCATGGAGGGATTGGCTCTGATCCTGCAAATACTTATGCATGTAAGTATTAGATTCATGTCCTTTCAGTGTTTGCATGCACAGGATGATCTCCAGCAATTAGCCCACATAGAGAATTATGTTAAAGCCAAGTATTTATTAAGGTAACTTTTCCAACTGGGGACTAGGCTGCTGTAAGAGGAATGGGATGGGAAAGAGGGAGGAGTTTGGGGTGACGTTCTGGGGAATAAGTTTTGTGGCCCCAACTGGAGATTTTTGCAAAACAAAAGTTACCTAAAAAAAATCTATGATAAATCACTGAGTAGATGTCACTTGCACACACACAGGCCACCACATTCTAGAAACACAGGACAGAGAAGACCATAACTCCCACGAAGCATCAGGTTCTGCTGGGGAGCTACATTAGGGACACACTTTAGAGGCAGCAGCAGCTATAAATTCTTCTCCCCCCTTGCCTCAACAGATCTGCACCCAATATGACCCCTTTCCACCTCCCTGCACAAAGAGCTATAGACACCTATGTCTGAATCACCACAGGACACAGGCAAGTGTACAAGTCGTATGAAAAGAGGCAGTAGCAGGATGAGCAAGGAGATGAGAGAGTTGGACAATACAGCAGAAAAAAATGTAGACGGAAAGAAAGAAATTGAGCACCTGTAATCACCTTCCTGGTTCTAGCCCTCTGTTTGGGAGCACATGCTCCTCTCTGCCCTGGGAGATCAGCATTTCCCAAGATAGAGAAATTCTCCTACTGCATCCAAGACTAGTTGGGAATCTTTTACTAGAAAAAAGCTGCAGGTAACGGGAAGCACCTGTCTGTAGTCATCAGGCCTTTATCACAGCATTTACTTGATAGACACTTATCTTAGTGACACCAACAGCTGCTCTGGTCACAGATGGTCTTGCTGGCACCTGCCTCCAAGCCAGGGTGGTCTCGTTCTCCACCTCAGGACAGAGCTGAACTGATCCTCCTCCAGTTTTGCCTTGCAGAAAACATAACCCAAGAAAACAAAGTTAGTGGCACAGACTGCAATGGTGTTTGACTCCAGCTCTTGCTATTCCAGAGGAATTTTTCTTACACCTCCCAAGACAGGCATGACCTATTGAAGAGGCACCTGGTTGGTCCTGCAACCAAACTAATCCCATTGCACAGCAGACTATTGCCTCTTCTCCTTAATAAAGAGGTGTACACCCAATTAGATGCAAGCTAGAGTTGGTACAGACAAGGACTAGAGGGCCATGACCAGTGATTCTCAACCAGTGATGTGGAAGGAAGAAAGTTGAGGACTGAGCAGCTCTGGTTACAGGCAATTTGCCCTCCTGGAAGTTAACCATAGTTCAGGAAAACTATTATATTCCTTTCCCTGGGCCCTGACAGCTCCCTGAGAGGGAAGCAAAGATGCCCTGAATTTTCACATGCCCAGCTAGGTTCAGAGGCTTGTTCTCAGGAACCCACTTCTACCTCATATGAAAGAAGAGAATGCAATTAAGAAGATAGGAGAATAGAAAAGCTAAGTCCCTCTAGTCACCTCCTGGATCCAACTTCTTCAGGGGAAGTCACATTACATCCTGCCCTGGGTATTACTTTCCCCATCCTGAAAGTTACTATCTACCCCTACCCCCAGCACATGTAGGTAGTCAAGAAACTTTTCTTAGTAACTCAGCCCCACCTACCACAGGAAGGACCTGCCTCCAGTCAGGAGGGCTAGACTCAAAGCTCTAATTTGACACTGATCTCAGGGATGCCAGAAAGTGCTCTTGTTTGGAGCCGTCTATCCAAATAGAGTAGACGTCTATGGTCTCCATCTCTCAGGTCTTGAATGCACCTATGGTAGAAAACAAACCATGAAAGGAGAGTTACTGATGGAGACTGTGATGGCACAGACTCATGCTATTGCTTCTTTTTAGGGGTTTGTCCAACCCTCATCACAACACACCCACCCTCCTCCCCCCCTGCATAGTCAGCTACAATGAAGAGAGAGCTGGCTGCTCCCATAATGTGAAAAACAGCATTCGACATAGTCAGTACTCACAGGAGGGTATTGCGCCTCTCCCTTCTCTTTATCGCTAGAGAGGCCTGTCCCTGGACAGGATGCACTCATCCTCCGAAGGAAACTAAGGTCAAGTACAGAAAAGAAGGAGAAAATGGTGCACAGTGACTCAGCAACATGAGAGGAGACCAGCGATGATTGATCATCTGTTTAAAGGCAGGCCACTCTCCTAGAAGCCGATCTTCCTCCAGGGAAGACACATGCCCTGTTTTAACTGCTGAGCCTACAAAGTTTGATAGTAACACTAGTATAAAAGTAATTCTATTATGGAGGCTAAGTGAACAGACAGTACATATAGCATTGCTATGACCAGCTTCGGTCATAAAAATGTTTAACCTTGTCTTAAAGGAAAATACTTTATAGAGTTACATAATTTTTAGTTAAGCTTTTCAATTAAAAGATATTTTAAACTTCACATTGTCTGCCAGTTACATATAGGGTAATTACTGTTTGAAATGTATAAACATTAACGAGCTTTAGTTATTGATTGAAATCAAGTTCAATTTGAAAGGTTTTTTTAAAGCAATTTATTAATAGTTTGCAGCTCACCATGAAGGTTTTTAGTTACTGGAGACATGACTAATTACCAACAAAACCAAATGTCTTCATTTTAATTCATGTGTTGCTTTCCACATTAATATCCTGATTCATTAAGTTTTTAGGATGCTTGTTTATATATTTACTATGAAACAAGTGATTTTATGTACTTATGTACTATTTCTAAGCCTTGCCATGGGATAAGGCTACTGAAATAGAAAAGCAAACAGGGTGAAGCAGTGAAATTGCTGCCTACTCCATAAAGCCCCAATGACATACACACCACTTGCTAGTAAATTGAAAAAGTCCTCTGCTTGTTTCCCCAGCTGTAACATGGAGATGATGACACACTCCTTCCTTTGAATCTGTGAATGAAAAGCCCTGCATATGAGCTAATTAAGCTAATTATGCTAACATGTGACCCCAATTTTCACATATACCTTTGAAGACTACTTGCCTTGCCTTGTAGTTAGAAGGATCAAATACTAATTAACATTTAACCCAACTCTTGTTTATGCTGCAGACTTTCTGCTCAAGTGATTCTAAAGAGCTCTAATTTATAAAGGCAACCTGTCTTTACATGACTGTGCACAGAAAGGGTTTGGTTCTGCATAACACTCATGCATGCACGTAGCAGTATAGACACATGCATCTGCTGGGGGTTTCCTGGCCTTCTGCTTAAAACTGGAAGTTCGCATGGCAATGTTAAGAGCATGGGGTGGGTGGAGAGGCTGCAGTTGCGGGGGAAGCCTAGGGGTACATTCTGGGAAGTGGTTAAATGACCTCTGTGCCTGCGGCTGGTGTCTGCAAAACCCACAAATAATCAGAAACCCACTATCAGAAGTTACCAGGCAGAGATGCAGGGTGGAGACTACAGCCCCCATGATACACCAGGGCCTGGCTGGGTGCTGCAGACAGATGTACCAGCTGTATCTTAATCCGTTGTGGTCACACATCTTCAACACTGTGAAGTCAGCAGCTCCTGCCCCTCCTGTTCCTCCCCTCTTTGTCAAAGGGCCGCAGCACCTGGTCAGGACACAGCCAGGCACAGTGACTCCACTTCTCCACCTACTGATACGGTCCCCCTGGGAAGAGTGTCTGGAAATGATTTGCCCCAGTGTGCTCTCTAATAAATGCCTACTGGGACCAGTAATAGGAAATTGTCCAGCTATGCTCGATAGTTGTGTCCCAGCCAGGACAGTGACTAGCAGTTACCGTTCCGTGGTAAGTGCGCTAATAGGACCCCGTAGGGAATAGGGCCTCTCTGGTAACAGAGGCTGGAAGTTAAAGTGCCCTTCTACACTTGCTAATAGGTTCCCAGCAGGGATACTGACCGTAAGCTAAGTTTCCAGGTAAGTGCTCTAATCAAGTCCCGCAGGGTAGTGGTTTTCACCTTTTTTCATTTGCAGATCCCTAAAAACTTCCAAGTGAAGATGCAAACCCCTTTGGAAATATTAGATATAGTCTGTGTACCCCCAGGGGTCCGCAGATGACCAGATGAGAGCCATTGCTACAGGAAAAAGTGAGCAGAAGTTAAGTTGCTCCAGTGAGCGCTCTAATAGTGTCCCATGGAGAACAGTGGCTAGAAGTTGCCCTGGTTCTACAACTGGGGGATTGGGAGCTGATGGAGACTCGGGGGAGAGAGCTGGCGAGGACTGGGAGCATTGTGATTGGGGGTGCCTGAAGTAGGGTCGCCAACTTTCTAACTGCTGAAAATCGAACACCCCTGCCCTGCCCCTTCTAATGAGGCCCCACCCCGCCCCGTCCCGTCCCCCAGGACTCACCTGCTGTTTGTAGAGCTGGGCTGGAAGGCGTTGACACAGAGCCTGCGTGCCCAATCAGGGCACAGCAGGGAGTCAGTCCCCAGAGAAAGGGACCGGGGTGGGGAAATTAGGGTACAACAGGGCAGATGGGGTCTGTGACACACTGCACCCAGTGGTGTACGACAGGTCTCTAGGGCCCAGGGGCTAAACCTACATTTGCGACGCCCAAAGTCTCATGCCCCCACCAGGTCCTGTACCTGAGGGGGAGGGGGCGGGGGAGAGGGAGGATGCAAATGCAGGCTTGGCTCCACTGCCTCTCCCTCTCCGCACTTACCTGCCATGCGGTACCCGCCTCACCCTCTGCACCCCGTGGCCAAGTGCCAGCTTGGATGTGGCAGCCTGGGGAGAGGGGCTAAGTTGGCCCTTCCTGATGCACCTGCTGCTCCCCACCCATCACAAAGGGCCAGGCCAGCGCACCTCCCTGCACTTACCTATTGCTCTAGTCCTGCAGCCCGGCACTGGCTTTGATTGGGGGGGAGGGGGCAGCCGGCCCTTCACCATGCGCATAGGTGCAGGGGGCACAGGAAAGGTCAGCCCTTCCCAACAGGCAGGGGATGCAGGAGGCTAAGGGGCAGCTGCTCCTGCTTCTGCTCCTGTGCTCCCTCCCCGCTTGTGTTGTGAAGGGCTCCCCAAGGCTGGGCAGTAGGGCTGCCCCATCTGAGCTGGCGCCGGGCTGGAGCGGCAGGTAAGTGTGCTCTGGGCCAGCCCTTCACAATGGGCAGAGGGCGCAGGAGGCTCTGAGGGGCACAGAACCTCCTGCACATCATGAAGAGCCAGCCCTGCACACACACCCCCCGCAGGCTGGCGCCTGGGGGCCTGGCCCCTCTGCCCCCCTCCTCAGTACACCACTGACTGCACCCCTTGTATGCCCTTATGGTGTGACTGTGTATCGTTCATGTTCACCCTTATAGTGTAACTGTATTGTTTAATGCAGAGTATGCTCAAGTGGAGGAAGTCATGCTGGACATAATCTGTCTTGATAGCAAAGGAACATGTTAAAAGAGGAGACATTTTGCTCTCTCTTGTCCTCCCCATTGTTGTTTCTTACCTTTGGATGTATATATATATGTACACACCTCCTATCTGTGATTTCCACTTCATGAATCTGACGAATTGGGTTGCAGCCCACGAAAGCTTATGCCCACAGAAATTTGTTAGGCTTTAAGGTGCTACAGGACTCTCATTTTTTTCATGTGAGACTGTGTCAAAAGCTTTAATAAATCAAGATATATCATGTCTACAGCTTCCTCCCATCTACCAGGCCAGTAACCCTGTCAAAGAAGGAAGTTGGATTGCTTTGCCATGATTTGTTCTTGAGAAATCCATGATGGCTATTTCTTACAACCCTCTTAGCCTCTAGGTGCTCACCAACTGATTGATTAATCATTTGTTCCAGTATCTTTCCAAGTATTGAAGTGAAGCTAACTAATCTAACACTCCCAGGGTCCTCTTAGTTCCCCTTTTTAAAGAACAAGTGCTATGTTTGTCCTTCTCCAGTCTTATGAAACCTCACCCATCCTCTATGAGTTCTTGAAGATAATCACTAAAGATTCCAAGATAGCTTCCAATAGCACCTTAAGTATCCTAGGGTGAATTTGGTCAGGCCCTGCCAACTTGAATACATCTAACTTATCTACATATTCTTCAACCTGGTGTTTCCTATTTTAGTTTGTGTTCCTTCCCCTTCATCTTTCTCTTGTTCCTAATATATTTAAAGAACTTCTTCTTATTGCCTTTTATGATCCTTGTTATGTGTAATTAATTTTGTGCCTTAGCCTTTCTGATTTTGTCCCTACACACTTCTGCTCTTCTTTTGTAGCCATCAGCAATTTGCCCATTGTGGTAAACTGCCAGCTTCCCCCTTGTGGGTCTCGCACTTTACCTTGGTCATTTGCGGTCAGGATGCCCTCAGCTACCATGTCTCCCCTGACTGTAGCAGAGCTCTGTCTACTGACCGGGAGAGAACCTTCTCTTACAGCTGCCCTAGACCTTCTGGGAGCTTTTCCTGCACATGTTCCCTCCCCTTCCTTTAGGGAAGGCAGGGTTTAAATACCCCTGGCCTGTCCCTTCATTGGGTCCAGGTGCCGTTAATTGCTCTGCTGTGCTCTTCCTTCTGCCTCCCGGCAGAGGGTTTTTAACCCTTTCGGGCCCTCATATTGGCCCAGGTATACTCTTTTGTAGCCATCTGGCCTGACTTTACCACACCATGTTTCCACTTTTCGTAGGATTTCTTTTTGCTTTTCAGGTCATTAAAGAGCTCCTGATGGAGGTGTATTGGCCTCACACTATTTTTGCTATTTTTCTTTTGCACTGAGAAAGTTTGCTGTTGTGCCTTTAACATTATCTCTCTGAGAAACTGCCAGTTTTTCTGAATTCCTTTATCCCTTAGATTTGTGTCCCATGGGATCCTATCTATTGCTTCTCTGAACTAAATCTCCCTTCTTGCAGATTAAGCCCATTACTTCTTTTCCAACCTTCAGTGGGCATGGAGCATAATTGATCACTGTTCTGCTTATGACATCCCTTAGCATATTTAAAGATTTAACAGATCCCCCGAGTCTTCTTTTTTCAAAACTAAACATGCCCCTAGAATCATAAAAGATTAAGGTTGGAAGGGACTTCAAGAGATCATCTAGTCAAACCCTCTTCTCAAAGCAGGACCAACCCCAACTAAACCATCCCAGCCAGGGCTTTGTCAAACCGCAACTTAAAAACTTCTAAGGCTAGAGATTCCACTACCTCGCTAGGTAATCCGTTCCAGTGCTTCACCACCCTCCTAGGGAAGAAGTTTTTCCTAATACCCAGCCTAGACCTACCTCACTGCAACTTGAGGCCACTGATCTAGTTCTGTCATTTACGACCACTGAGAACAGCCTAGTTTCATCCTTCCTGGAACCCTATTGCAGGTAGTTAAAGGCTGCTATCAAATCCCCCCATTCTTCTCTTCTGCAGACTAAACAAGCCTAGTGCCCTCAGCCTCTCCTCATAAGGCATGTGCTCCAGCCCCCTAATCATTTTTGTTCTCTCTGCTGGACTCTTTACAATTTGTCCACATCCTTTCTGTAATGGACGCAGTACTCCAAATGAAGCCTCACCAGTGCCGAATAGAAAGGAAGAATCACTTCCCTCAATCCGCTGGCAATATTCTTATTAATGCAGCCCAATATACCATTAGTCTTCCTGGCAATAAGGGCACACAGTTGACTCATATCCAGCTTCTCGTCCACTGTAAACCCCAGGTCCCCTTTTTCCCAAACTGATGTCTAGCCAGTCGATCTCCAGTCTGTAGCAGTGCACGGGATTCTTCCATCCTTAGTGCAGAACTCTGCACTTGTCCTTGTTGAACCTCATCATATTTATTTTGGTCCAATCCTCTAGTTTTTCTAATCATTCTGTATCCTAACTCTGCCTTCCACCATATCTACCACTTCCACCAGCTTAGTGTCATCTGCAAACTTGCTGAGGGTGCAATCCACCCCATCCTCCAGATCATTAATGAAGATGTTGAACAAAACCGATTGCATCACTGACCCCTCGGGCACTCCACTTGTTACCGACTGCCAACCGAGCAGTTTTATTGAACAAAACTGAGCTATTGATCACTACCCATTGAGCCTGATGATCTAGCCAGCTTTCTATCCATCTTAAAGTCCATTCATCCAACCCATGCTCCTTTAACTTGTTGATAAGAATACTGTAGGAGACCACATCAGGAGCTTTGCTGAAGTCAAGGTATGTGTCACTGGCCGTCTTCTCTGGCCGGGTAGCTGCGGCCTTCCCTGGGGTCCCACCTCCGGGGATGCCGCAGCGCCTTTGCAAAGGCGGAATGGCTATTAGTCCGGCACGGGTTTCCACCCGCACACCGTCTGGTTCCCGGCCCTCAGGCGGGGCGGGCGGGGCAGCAGTCTAACGCTCTTGTCTCACTGGAAGGGGTTGAGGCAAGCAGTCGTCCAGCTGTCCAGCTGAGGGGGACGATTCTTCCTCCGGGGGCAGCTAGGGAGAGGGGCAGGGGGACGCAGGCCCACCCGTCTCCACTGCGTCCCAGCCCAGGGCCCTAGCAGTGGCACGCATGTTGCCACTGAGTTGGCGCGGCTCCTGCCGCAGCATGCCGGCAGGGCCGGGCCCCTAACTCAGCCACTGTGTCTGGCTTTCCCTGGGCTACTTCCTCTCCAAGTTCCCAGGTACCTGCTTCCCGCAGGTCTTGGGGTATTCAGCCCACGGCTGGCTCACCAGTCCCTCCTCATCGGTGGGTGGTAGGGCAGGGAGGTCCTCTGCGAGGGGCAGCTCCTCCAAATCACAGGATTCGCGGAGGCCCTCAGCATCCAGTAGCTCGTCAAGGTCGGGTCCAGCCTCTGGGGGGTCAGCAGCAGGCAGCTCATCTAAGTCCAGCCCGGCCTCCGGAGGGGCCCCCCACCGGGGCTGTTTGGGCTGCTCAGGCCAGGCTCGGGACTCTGGGAGCACAGGCCAGCCACTGGGGTCTGTGGGCCGGTTCCAGGCACCCAGCACCGGAGACCCTACCCACTCCCTGTACCGGGGACGGTCAGGAAGCCGGTGGGGCTGCTGTCTGGAGCGGCGGGTGTCCCTCGCCTCTGCTGGGCTCCAGCCGGGCCAGAGCCGTTGGCAGCGGGGCAGCACCTCTGTCTCCTGCAGTTGTCTTCCCTTTACTGCGGTCTGTGGCCTGGGCTTTATACCGCCCCTTCCTGTAGGGGCTCCGCCCCTCTGCTGCTGGTTGGTCTGGCCAGGTGGCCCTATCGCAGTCTGGCCTGGTGCTTGCCGGGCGGACTGGCTGGCTGACCCTATCACAGCCCGACCACTCTGTTGCCGGGCAGACTTGCCTACTGGGCTATCTCTCTGGCCGGGTAGCTGCGGCCTTCCCTGGGGTCCCACCTCCGGGGGATGCCGCAGCGCCTTCTTACACACACCCCCCCTTAAGCCTGACTCCCGTACCTCGGGGCCGGCTGGCCTTGCTCCCTCGATCCAGGATAGGGCATCGGCATTTGCGTGGTCCCGTCCCACATGGTGCTGGATAGTGAATGCGAAGGCATGGAGGGCCAAGTACCAGCGCATTACCCGCGCGTTGGTCTCCTTCATGGTCTGCAGCCAACGGAGAGGGGTGTGGTCTGTTACCACAGTGAAGGGGCGTCCTAGGAGGTAATATCGCAGAGCCTCGAGGGCCCACTTCATGGCCAGGGCTTCCTTTTCGATGGTGGCATATCGCTCTTCCCGGGGGAACAACCGACGGTTCAGGTATAGAATAGGGTGTTCCTCCCCATCGAATATCTGGGTTAATACCATCCCTAATCCAACTGCCAAGGCATCCGTTTGGACCACGAACGGGTGGGCAAAGTCTGGGCTGTAGAGGACAGGTTCTTGACACAGTGCGTCCTGTAGGGCCCTAAAGGCCTGGTCTTGCTCCAGGGTCCACTGGACACGGAGAGGCTGGTCTTTCCGTAAGGTGTCAGTCAAGGGGGCGGCCAGGGTAGCAAAGTTTGGTACAAACCATTGGTAGTAGCCTGCCAAGCCCAGGAACTGCCGCACTTGCTTTTTAGTTGTTGGTCGGGGGTATTCCTGGAGGGCTTGCACTTTGCCGATTAGCGGGCACAGGGTCCCCTGGCCTAATGTGTACCCCAAGTATGTGGTCTCTCGCCATCCAATGTGACACTTCCGGGGGTTAGCAGTCAGCCCAGCATCTCTGAGGGTCCGCAGGACAGCGGCCACCTGGTTGAGGTTGTCTTCCCAGTCTCGACTGAAAATAACCACGTCGTCCAGGTAGCAGCCGCGTATTCTAAGTGGGGTGAAAGGATCCAATCCATGAGTCGCTGAAACATGGCGGGTGCCCCATGGAGCCCAAAAGGCATCTGTATAAATTGGTACAAGCCGCTGGGGGTGGCAAAGGCTGTCTTCTCTTGGGATCGGGCTTCCAAGGGGATTTGCCAGTTGCCTTTTGTAAGGTCCAAGGTGGAGAAATACCACGCCTCCCCAAGCCGATCCAGCAACTCATCGACGCGCGGCATCAGGTATGCGTCTAACTTCGCAATGCTGTTTACGCATCGGAAGTCGATACAAAATCTCCGGGAGCCATCTGGTTTGGGGACAAGCATGATAGGGCTCCGCCATTCGCTCGTGGAAGGCTCGATCACTCCCAAACGCAGCATAGCTTGGACTTCTTCCACCACGGCTGCCTGTAAGCAGCGGCGAGGGGAGCGGGTCCCGGTCCTCACGACTTCCCCAGGCCGTGTCTTGATAACATGTTGTACCTGGGTCATCTTGCCCGGGGCCGTGGTGAAGGTGGTGGTGAACAACTCGACCAGATGCCAGCCTGTTGTCTCTGGGTATCTGTCAATGCCTCCCCGTGTTGGGGAGTCCCCACCTCTTCATGCTCGGGGATCTCTGGACCCAATTCGGGGTCTGGGGGGCACGGGTCGATCATCAGTCCTTCACGCTCTTTCCAGGGCTTCAGTAGGTTGATATGGTAGACTTTCTTCCTCTTCCGGTGGTTGGGCTGGTGAATTTCGTAATTTACAGGTCCCACGGGTCGAAGGGCCTTGTAAGGGCCCTGCCACTTGGCCAGCAGTTTAGATTCCGTAGAGGGGAGCAAGACTAGAACGTGGTCCCCAGGCTTGAAGGAGCGGGCTCGTGACCCCTTGTTATACGCCTGGGTCTGGTTTCTTTGCGCGGTCTGGAGGTTCTCCTGGGCTAGGTTTCTGGCCCAACGTAGACGCTCTTGCAGCTGAAGGACGTATTGCAGCATGCCCTGGGTTGGAGAGGGGGCTTGTTCCCACTGTTCTCTTATTAAGCCAAGAATTCCTCGGGGCTGTTGGCCATATAGTAACTCAAAGGGAGAGAACTGGTTGGAGGACTGGGGCACCTCACGGATGGCCAAGAGTAGAGGCGGGATCAGCTGGTCCCACCGCCATAGGTCCTCAGGGGGAAATTTTCGTAACATGTGTTTAATGGTGCAGTTAAAATGTTCCACGAGTCCATCCGTCTGGGGATGGTAAATGGAGGCTTGGATTTTCTTGATCCCGAAGATAGCACAAACCTCCCGCAGGAGGTGGGAGGTGAAATTTGTCCCCTGGTCCGTTAAGAGCTCCCGGGGCAGGCCTACTCGGACAAAGACCTTAGCCAGTTCACCTGCCACCGTGCGCGCGGTGGCGTTCCTCAGTGGGATGGCCTCGGGGAAGCGCGTTGCGTAGTCTACCAAAATGAGGAGGTATCAGAACCCTACCACACTCTTTTCCAGTGGGCCAACCAGGTCTATGGCTACTTGTTCAAAAGGGGTCCCCACCAAGGGGAGGGGTAAAAGAGGGGCCCGGGGGACTCCCGCCGGGGCCACTCGCTGGCATTCTGGGCAGGAGGCACAGTAATCTCGGACCTCCCGATATACCCCGGGCCAATAAAACCGGGCAAGGACCCGGGCGAGGGTTTTTTCGGTTGCCAGGTGTCTGGTGGCTGGGATGTCATGGGCTAGCTTCATAACCGCTCGACGATGGGGCCGGGGGACCACGAGCTGGGCATGGGGCTCTTTCGTCTGCGGGTCTTGCTCCAGCTGGTAGAGCCAGTCCCGGTGCAGCTCAAACCGGGGCCACTGTGTTGCTTGTTGGGAGTTAGTGACCACCCCATCCACGGTGGCCAGCTGCTCGTAGGTCCTGCTGAGGGTGGGGTCCTCCTGTTGGTTGCGGCAGAAATTGGCCAGGGGTTCCTCCTGAGGTGCAGTACCTTCCGCATTCGGTGGCACTTCCCCCCCCTCCCAGCCCCTCTGTCTCATTGGTGGGTCCGATGGTGGGGTTTGGTGGGTCTTCTCCCTTCAGTGGCTCCGGGGCCCCTGGGGCTTCTCCTCCTGGTCTGTATCGGGGAAGGTCAGGAAGCCGGTGGGGCTGCTGTCTGGAGCGGCGGGTGTCCCTCACCTCTGGCAGGCTCCAGCTGGGCCTGGGCCTCTGGCAGCGGGGCAGCACCTCTGTCTCCTGCAGTTGTCTTCCCTTTACTGCGGTCTGTGGCCTGGCCTTTATACCGCCCCTTCCTGTAGGGGCTCCGCCCCTCTGCTGCTGGTTGGTCTGGCCGGGTTACCCTATTGCAGTCTGGCCTGGCGCTTGCTGGGCGGACTGGCTGGCTGGCTCTATCACAGCTCGACCACCCTGTTGCCGGGCAGACTTGCCTACTGGGCTATCTCTCTGGCCAAGTAGCTGCGGCCTTCCCTGGGGTCCCACCTCTGGGGGATGCCGCAGCGCCTTCTTACAGCATAGCATGTCCACCACTTTCCCCACATCCACAGAGCCAGTCATCTCATTATAGAAGGCAATCAGGTTGGCCAGACATGATCTGCCCTTGGTGAATCTATGCTGACTGTTTCTGATCACCTTGCTCTCTTTCAAGTGCCTCAAAATGGATTGCTTGAGGACCTGCTCCATGGCTCAGATTGGTATTTTTTACTTTGTCTCATAAATCTGGTTATCATTTTTGTTGCTCTCCTCTATCCACATCTTTTCTAAAGTGTGGTGCCCAGAACTGGACACATTATGCCACTTGAAGCCTCATCAGTGCCAAGCACAGCAGAACAATTACCTCCTATGTCTTTATTTCTTGGGATTATTTTATTTATGCTAATAAATATACAGCGTCATAATTTTGCTTAAGTGCTTTACCAAGATTTTAAATAGAAGTGATACATTTCATTGGCCCAAACAGCTTTGGACATAATTGTAGTTACACATGTTTATGGAAAATCTGGATTTTTTATCCCTCAGAGAATCCTGCATGTTAAAAATCTAACAGGTATATGAGAAATCAAAGTTAAATTTGTCTGACATCTGTCCAATCCCCAATGCATTTAAATGCATCTGGAGCTTCTTACAATCTTCTATAGTTTTTAATCTACCTAACCAAGTGTCATTAGCAAACTTCTCTGATTTTTTTTTAACTCTGCCAAACCATTAGTAAATAAATTGAACAATGAGATCAGAATGCTGCTGTAGGTTATCCCAACCTTTATACCAGGTTGCCTGTAACATGAATTTTTTTTAATTTAATTTTTAAACATACCTCTAATCCAGTTCTCACACAAAATCCATTCCCTAGCAAAGATAGCAAATCACTAGATTTTTTTTTCTAGCAACAAATATGTTTAATCATGGTTCCAAGTTCATTGTGGAAAGATAATACCTAAATGCTGACCATCAGTTTCTTAGAGCACAAACATCACTTCCATGCATTCTCCTGTATCCTCAGTTGGTCAGCTGTTCAGATTCTAATACTGTCAAAAAGGGTCTTAAATTGAAAGCAATCAAGATCATGCTTATTCAGTCTAAGTTCATCCACTTTCAGTCATCTAGTCCAGAGATTCACAATCTTTTTGGCTCAAGGGCCACAGACATCATTTTTTACAACCCTGAAGGGCCACCAGTCTCTGTCAGCAGTGCCTTCCCTCCCCTCACCCCTGCAGCCAGTCGGAAGGAGTTCAGTGAGAAGGCTGCCTCTTCACTCATCTCCTATCCCCCTGGTTGCAGCAGGGAAACCGCATACGTCCTGTAGCCCCATGCATTCCACCTGGGTCCCTAGGCAGTCGCGTCCTTCTGCAGCTGGGGGGCGGGGGGAGATCAGTGTTCCCCTCCCTCTGGCTCCAGCAAGAGTCCCAGCATATAGGGATCCAGGCAGAGTACTTTGCCCTCTGCTGGAGCCGGGGAGGGAAGCACTGATCTCCCTTCCCTCTGGCGCCAGCAGGGATCCCAGTGCTTAGGAACCCAGGTGGAACACTTTGCCATGCTCCCTGCTACAGCCTGGGGGAGAAGAGCACTGATCTCTCATCCCCTTGGCTACAGCAAGGATCCTGCATTGGTCTTGTAGCCCCACAGCAACACGCTCCAACTGGGCCCTTAGGCAGCGGCTCCCTTCTGCAGTCAGCAGGAGGGAAGCGGTGGGCCACAGGCTGGGAACCACTGCTTTAGTTGCTGTTCTGTCAAGAGCAATTTAGTACGAATCCAATAATTTACTCCTCTCAATGTCTTTTTCAGTTTGTTATACTGCTTGCTTTACAATTTTTATAAACCCACTCCACCACTGACACATTCAAGAATTAACAATGGTCATTACTGGAGAAAGTTTAGTAGTGAGTGATCTATCTGTATATCACATCCTCACCCTCATAACAGCATCAGAGTCCCTACCATTTCACTATCCATTATGTCTTCTTTGTTCATGAGTCTGTTACCAGTCAGCAGTTTCATTGTTCCGGTGAAACCTGTCATGGGATGTCAATGTCACAGAGATTTGGTCTTTCCATTAGTTCAAGTCAGTCTTATCGAGGGCACTGAATAGCAATGTAAAAAATAGTGGTTCCCAGAGACCCCAGGACTAGGCACAAATGGTCCACCCCATGAGGCGTTTACAATTCAAGACCTAAACTGAAATAATACTTCTCCCTTGTAAAGATCCCTTGCAACATGCTTTAACAAAGCTTTCTGAAATTAAGAAATTAACTAAATGTACATCTTCAGAATATTATCCTCAACCTATTATTAACCAAGAATGTGGCCATTTAGTGCTTGTGCCAATACAAACCTCTGTGTGATTACTTTGTTATTTAAAACAAAGCTTTTCCAGACAAGTCAAGACCATGAGTCATTCAGGACTATATGCCAAGATTGAAATTTTAAAAACAAACCCATATTTTAGCTATTCTGAGGATAACTAATATTTAATTGATGAGGAATATTTGTCCATTTTTAGTGACTCCCAACTAGAATGAAGGGTTGGATTATGTTCACTGATGTCAGACCAATGATCCATCTAGTCCAGAATCCTGTCTTCTGACAGTGGCCCCTCCACCCCCCAGCACATTTCCAGCTCACTCGATCCTTGTCCCTGGCAGCCAGCTTGGGCAGAGAGTGGAAGCTGCTTTCCCAGCCAGGCTTTCTTGCAGGCAGCTACAGTGCTGCAGATCAGTGGCTGAGAGAGGCCAGCATTGGAAGCAGTTCCCAGGAAGAGCAGCCTAACATGCAGGGCAGAGGGGGTTGCAGTGGGAGAAGAACAGACCCCCCCCCACCGCAGGTAAGTGCGGCAGGGGAGAGCATGGTGGCCACAGTTAGGGTGGGTGGAGGGTCTACTGTGCAAAGGAGACGTGTCCTCCCCCCGCCCTCCCCAAGAGCCTCACCTCCCAACTCAGCAGCACCCACCAGGAAAAACAAGTCGGCACCTATGATTTATTAATAACAATAAATTTTATGTATAGATCAACTTCCATCCAAAATTTTCAAGCATCTTACAAATGTAATCCTTCTTCCAGGTGTCTTTAGCAGGAGTTAGGGCCAGATTCAGAAGATGTCTAGGGCTTCTATTTAAACTAAATAAAACCACTGGCTCAAGTCCCCACCTAAGAACCACTCGTCACCTTTACAATTATTTCATCTCCACCTGTAAAGAACTCAAGAGTCCTTGTGACTGTAAAGCCACAAATACTTTTATTTGGGAAAATAACTATTTACATACTTGAATTAAATTAGCAAAGCCAAACTGTGTATCAGTCTGGCCAACCCTACAGATCCAGTTATTAACTGCCGGCATTGTTGGTGCCCAGAACTGTTTTTTCATAAAACTTTCCACACACACACACACAGCCCCTCAACCTCACTCAAATTCAAATAGGCTCAAGTGATGATGAATGGGTTACACTGCAAATATTTTAAATCACTTACACTTACATTAGAACAAAAAAATGGTTCCTCCTGACTGTCCTCTAGTTTCATTGCACAAAGTTAAAAATACAGTGAGAAAAACACTGATTATCCCTTTTAAGTCAGACTAGATGATGATCACGATGGTCCTTTCTGTCCTGAAAATTATTAAAAGCTTTGACCAGCCTCTCTCTCCCCTGTGAAATGTGGCTAACACACGTAGCAAACCCACTACTTTCTCCCAGTCCTTCTGCATGTTTTAGCTTGCCCCCACGTTAAAGCAGGGGACAGCCCAGCCTATTCTGCAATACGAAATGTCCACGGAAGGGCCCTGATCTCAGCCAGAGGCAGTGTTAGTACTGAATGACCCCAAGCCAGCTCCTCCGGTGCCGTCGTGCGGCCGTCAGCGGGACAGAGAGCGGGCGTGCCCGCCCCAACTTTCAGGCCCGCGAAGGCGACATCATCCGCAGAGCCCCAAGTTACTGCTAGGAGCTTGCGAGGGAGAGACTCGAGCCGCAGGCAGAGGCCCAGGGGCGGGCGGCGGCGGCGGTCTCTCTTACAGGCTCTGAGGGGGCTTTGCTCAACCTACCGCCTCTCCCGGAGTCTCGCGGCTTCGCCACGTCCCGGCGGGAACGCGACAGCGACTCCGAGGTCAGGGCTGGCCGGAGCGCGGGCCGCAGGTCAGGAGGCGGCGGGGCGGAGCCTGGTCGCAGCAGCGCCGGAAAGGAAGGACCTTGTATGGGCCGAGGAAGCGCCATATTAGGCGCGAAGGAAAGGCCATATATGGCGCGGTAGCGCCTGCGGGAGCGGAGACGGGCCATTTCCGCTGGCTCCTGGCCCGGCCCGGCCCGGCTCGGCTCGGCTCGGCTGACGCCGCGGGAATTGCTCCTCCAGCCCAGCGGGCAGGGACTGGCGACGGGAACGCAGGGTCCCTGCGCCGGCCACGGGGCGCTCAGCGCGCCCGCTCCCTGAACCGGGCTGGGGCCGCAGAGCAACTCCGCGCCGCGGCGGGCTGCGGCCTAAGACGGGTCAGCGCGAGCCCGCCGGGCCGGATTTCGGCTGTGATGCGAAGCGGCTCCTTCCTGCGCGCGGGGGACATCCCGGACAGGCGGCGGCCGGAGTCCGGCGCTGTCCCCGCTCGTGCACGGCAGGGCCTGGTCTGGAGGCCGCGAGAGCGAGACTTGCTGGGCCCGGCTGACGCAAGGTTTACTTGTCATTCAAATGATCGGCTCTGGAGTTTGGCTTTAAATGATAAACAGCCACTGTTTAATGCAGCCAAACAGTCTCTGTTGGCGTGGGTGACTAGGACATCAGGCCTTAACCGCTGGAGGGAGAAATCTCCCTGCACCCAACGCCCTCTCCGAGCCCCACATCAGGCCTATGCTGACTTTTAGCACCTTCCTTCTATTCCCATTTCGTTCCTCTGGGCTCACTTCTGGGTTTGTATGTTCTTCTCAAGATAAAGATGTTTTCTTTTTAAACAGTTTATAGCTTAGCATCTTCAACTAACCTGGGAATTCCACTGGAGACAATCTTGTTGATCCAAGGTTTGTATTCATATTGTTCCAGCATGGTTGCAAGAACAGGCTTTTCCTTGTCTGGAATTAGGAAGACCTTTGATAAGATTCAGAACTCTTAATAGAGCTGCTCCAGGCAGCAAACTACAGAAAATCTACAATCAAGGCATTTTGCAGCCATGAAATCTGCTTTCATATACAGAATGACAAAATTCTTTCCAGGCCTTCTAGCTTTACACCTCCAGGCCGATGAAGTGCTTTGGGTAAAGCAAGTGGAATGTCCATCATGAGTGTTCAAATGGGGCAGTATAAAAGATATCTCTAGGGCCCTGCAAATCTACAAATATCCACTTTATATACATGGCTATCATGGATGTGGATATCTGCAGAATGGATGCAAATACAAATTTTGTATCTGTGCAGGACTCTAGACAGATCCACTTCTCACATCATTGATTAGACTGGTGATTTCCTTGGCCACCACCTAGTGTTAATGGTTGTGAAAATTGGGGAGGAGACTGAAGGGAAATATTTTTTCCCCAGTTCATGCACTGCCAACACCAGGAATGGTCCCACAGTCACTCACTGAAAGGAAATATTTCTGTGCTAATCACTCACTGATCACAGAGAGGTGAGAGCACATGTAAACAAATCCATTCATGTGATGAACAGCCACTGGATCTAAGAAGGAATCAGTGGAAACAGCACCCCGTGTTCAGAAATGAGAGTCCCCCTCCCCTAGTATTCCAGGTTGTCCATGTGGTCTATTTTCTTTCCTTTGTATACATACAAAGGGGACAATTAATAGAAAATAAATTTTGCAGTAAGACACCCTGGTTGTCAAGACACAAATGAAAAGGCTTTCCAAAAAGTTCAAACTTAAAGGAAAATACCAGGCAAATGTATTTAATTTGTGCACTGTATGTTTGTAAATGTCTTGAGTTTTCCCTTTATCTCTTACACAAATGTTTTTCCATCTACTTTATGCCTATGCAGAAACTTAAAATTTGCACTGAATATTTTGGGGGCCCCTGTACCATGATACCCTCTAATGATAGGCATCACCCCTGATAGGATAACATTATTCCATTTTTTTAATCCTTAGGGTTAGATAGACAGTGCTGTATATGATATAAATTTATATTTTTGTTCTGTACATTGTGTGAAAACTTTTTTGAGACTGAGGACAAAGGTATCTCCCACTCAGCAGCTAGTCACCTAGCTGGCAATATGAAAAATACTAGTGTTTTAGTAGTAATAGACAATCCTTCAAAAAGTCTGAGTTTGGGGTTCAGTTAATTTTAATTTGAAGTTCCACTAGATAGCAAATGACTATCCAAATTAGCCCTCTTTTAATGGGTGTCTACAGCCCTCCCTCCCCACACAACCCCCTTGCCTTAAGTGGTCCCATTCCACCATTTTAAACTGTTTTCTGATGAGGGAAGTCCAATAGCCCATTCCCCGTCTGCCTCTGTAGAGCATAGCTAGAAAACATCGCTGGTTTTCTTCACTTCTGTATGGGGTAGCCTGGTGAATCAGCTTCCCTCATATCCAATCTCACATGAAGCTCTCACAGTATTTTAGTCCTTTTGCCAGAGGGCACAGACTTGTTCTGTCATTTTTGCATTCCCTGTTCCAGTTTTGAAATTAAAGTGGAATTGAAAAGAATTGAGCCAAACACATTAAAAAAGATTTGGTGTGGTTCAGTTCTAAAATGGGCAACCGTTTAGCACAGTGGGGAGTGTTTTGGGGGGAGGGAGGAAAGGAGAACAATTCATATTTTTATTTAGATAATTTCAGCTATGACTAAGCAGCAATTATATAAATAGCAACTCACCACTATGCCACTCCTGTTCATGGATTTCCTTGATCTGATGTGGATGTGCTTGGCTCTGAGATAAAAAGTAAATTCAACATGGGATTTAATTAATTATTTGATCTTTAGCCATTGTACAGCAGACCAAATTTCAGCAGTCTCACAGGCCTCAGTTTGTCTGTCAGCAAAGCCCAGAAAAGACAACTCATTTCCTGAAAAGAAATAGTCAGTCAAGATGTTAGAAGATTGTTTAGAGAGCCAACTGTAAACTCCACTTTCTTTCCAGAAAGAGAAACTTATTGCCAGGACAGCTCCCCAGATGCTGGGATAGAGACAAATGCTCTACAAAAATACAGGGCTTTACTGAAGTGAGCTCTGAAGTTGTAGCTTGTTCTAACACTTAAGGCTAATCATATCCTGAAAGGATGCATAGTGGCAAATTATGGATGAGTGATATTCTATGGGGTAAAGTTTCACCTGATCTGGTGTCATTTAGAGTCTGATTAATTCTGAAAATGAAAGCAGATTTACACTTTGTCATTATCACAGTGCTCCTGAATGCCAGAGACAAGTGCAAGACAAGTTCAGTTTTAAAACCTCCAGCGCAAAAGCAGAGGAAACTCAAACACGATTCCCTCAAAGAGTCAACAGAGCTGACTTTGAAGCTATACTTGTTTTCAGCTACACTTGCTGAGAAGGTGTAGAGGTCACCACAAACCTTCATACCTTTGTCTCTTCCAGAATGGATGACTCCAATATATTGTATGTGGGAGCTGTATTCTCAATTGAGTCTTAGTTCATGGTATTTACAGCCCACCTTCTTGAGTACCCAGCTTTTCCTGAGAAGGTTGGAATGAGTGGTCATTGGTGTGCTGAGGACGAGCTACAGATGACCAGCCAGAGCTTCAGCTGCGGTAAAGAAGCATTGAGCAACACCCATTACATCAGCTGAAAGTCAGGCAGAGCACTTAACTGATTTGAATTCTGTTTCTAGCTGTCTAGAGTTCTGGCTATGCATAGTCCTATATGTAAAAAAATAATCACTAAGCCTAGTTCAGGGCACTCTGACCTGTTTGGGATCTTTTCATGCAACAGTAATCATGATTAATAACTAATAGCAAGAGTATTCAGTCACACCAGTTCTTTAGTCATATGAAGGTCTATGCACTGGTCACTATGATATGAATACTCATTGCTCTTCACTGAAATCTCTCTACATTGTCATTTTTTTCTGTATTGAGGTGGCCAGACTGGAATGAGGCGTTTTATATTTGCTTTCACCAACCCAGATAGGGAGGGGTCTTCCTTTTGCAAAACTGGCATTTATGATATATCCTGATAAAAACACCTAATGAAATTTCTGCTATCAGCAGTAGGCTTCCTAGGATTCTGTCTATTGACTATGATTTAAATTATTTCCACCTCCACATATATTCATTATATATTTGCACACTAGATATAATTTTATTACCTTCCCATATTTCTAATCCTGCCAGTTCCTTTTGTATGATTTCCCTCTTCTCACTTGTGTTCCATACCCCTCCTCATTTACTACTAGCTATAACTAAAAGCAATATGCTTGTTTTTCATACCTTTTACTGAGGTCAAGCAGTAAGATTCTCTTCTATATTTAGTCCCTGACAAAACAGAATTAGGCAAATGACCCTTGCAGCCAAGAGCACATTCAGGCTCAAGGCTTATATAAATATTTGACAAATGTATAGTACACATAACTTATGATACATTCAACATCTTTCCTAATGATCTGGAGGATGGAGTGGATTGCAGTTTGCAGATGACACTAAACTGGGGGGAGTGGTGGATATGCTGGAAGGCAGGGAGAGGATACAGAGTGACCTAAACAAATTGGAGGATTGGGCCAAAAGAAATCTCATGTGGTTCAACAAAGACAAGTGCAGAGTCCTGACCTTAAGATGGAAGAATCCCATGCACTGCTACAGACCGGATCAACTGGCTAGCCTGCAGGTCTGCAGAAAAGGAGCTGGGGGTTACAGTGGACAAGAAGCTGGATATGAATCAACAGTGTGCTACTGTTGCCAAGAAGGTTAACAGCATTAGTAGGACCATTGCCAGCAGATGAAGGAAAGTGATTATTCTCCTCTACTCGGCCTGAGTGAGTATTGTGTCCACTGCAGGAAGGATGATTCTATGATGTTCTGTATTCATCCTGTATTTCATCAGAATTGTCTACCTCTTCCACACTAAGAGGATGAGAGTTAAAGATCTAACACTAATTACTCCCATGCTACCCAACTGAGTTAAATGAGTTTGCACAACTCTGCCACAGCTCAAGACATCTCACCTTCTCTTGCACAGCCACCTAATTTAGTTCCATGGAAGATATACCCAACCTACTGGGCTAAAAACAGCCCTTGAACTGAGGGGAAGTAGTCGAAGATATGGGTAAAAATGTGTTTTCCGCCTCCCAGCCTTAAAGAAAAAATAAGCACTGTTTTGATATTTTATTTACTTTTTCCAAAGGGTATCATACACCAAGTATCCCATTGGCAGTAAAGCGCATTCAATGTGTTTATAAGCTAAACAGTCACTTTGTTTAAACAAAAACACAATTACAAAGTAAAAATAAACCACAAAATGATGAACTGCATGTTCATAACATACAAAATTGCTGCCTACTTAGTAGGTAACTACAACATTCCAACTCCTGAATATATATTTATAAATTTACATTTCAGTAACAAAAATAGACTTTGAGATTTTTTTTTTTTTTTTGCTTCATTCGGTCCTCTAGCTCCTTAATTTTTTTCCAGTCTCCTTTACATTCCTTGAATAAAATCCCTTTCTCCTTAAGGCTGGATGCAAAGCATCCACTCACACAAATGCATGATGTCAGCAAGGCTTCACAAAAAGGCACCAAGACTTGTAACTTTAAAAACAAACTTATGCCACATGAGTGTCTCATCAGGTGATATTTACATAACATCACTCTTACATGCTTGAATACAGAGTAAGTGCTGTTCTTCAAATAAGTTTAAAGCTCATTACAGCATTGTCACTAAAATAGAATTACCATTTACAAAATATGGGCCTGCTAACTTCAAATAATACAATATGAATACAAAGAATTTTCACATCAATAGTACCCAAAGGAAAGCAAAACCATGGCACATGTACAATATACATTGTCTATGTATTTAATAAAAGTTCCTTTCTTCTTAGTGAAATATGTTTATGGGTAAAATTATATTGAAATTATATCCATTGTCCATGCAAATTAAGTCTTTTGACAGAAGTGGCGAATTTAAATGGCAGTTGTTTCAGGCAGTTGAAGTTTAAAGAAAAGTTCGGCTGGCCTTGCTACTTTAATAACTGACAGTCTCAGCTGCTGACAGACTCCTGCAGTCTGATAGTACCAATCAAATATTTTAACATTTCTGTCTTTACAGTCTCAACAAATTTCAATTGTCCTTGGAGAAAAAGTTGATGACATTTCTGAAAGTGCTGAAGTCCCTTGTGATCTGAAAGAATTGGTAATCCCTGGTGATGGGAAAGTGGTAGACACTTGTGTCTGAAAAGTGGTAGTAACAGAAGGATATGTAGTTGCTACTGAGGGAGAAGGAAAAGTGGTGTGTGCTGGTGATGGGTAAGAAGAAGAAACTGGGGAGGAATATGATGTAGGTACTGGAGATGGGTAAGTGGTAGCAGCTGGAGATGGGTAGGAAGTTGTCATTGGGGAGGAGTATGTGGAAATCTGAGAAGCAGTAGAGGCTGGAGTTGCCTTTTCTGCTTTCTTGTCTTTCTGTCTCAGGTGAATTTTAGTATGTCTCTTCCTCTCATCACTTCTGGCAAACTTTCTACCACAAATATCACAAGCAAATGGCTTCTCCCCCGTGTGGGTTCGGATATGAGTGGTCAAGTGATCACTTCTGCTGAAATTCCTCATGCAAATACGGCACTGAAAAGGTTTCTGTCCTGTGTGAATCCGGATGTGCCGGGTCAGCTCATCAGATCTGGAAAACCTCCTGTCACAGGACTCCACTGGGCAGGCGTAGGGTCTCTCGTGAGGAGGGGTCTTGCTAGGACGGTTGGGGTATTTTCTCATCCTGCTTGGCTTGATTAGCTGGGACTGATATGTAGTGTTTAGTGTCTTCGGATCTTGAGAGCCAGTCTGGGTAGCAAAAGCTTTGATAGTGGACAGGGGTGTGAGTGACGGCTGCTGGGGTCTGGTTTCTAGCGTTGGAAATGGTTTTTGATCAGCTGGGACCAGGCTGATCTCTCCCTGTTGCTGCGGGAATAAATAGTCCGGGATCATTGGCACCTGGAAGTTGGTTTTAGCAGCCGGATAAGCTGGGGGAGGGTACTGGAGAGAGGTACTGGGAGCGTTTGTGAAGGACTGGGTTGGTTGCTCAGGGAAAATCTCAGCGCTGGAATTGGGAAAAGTTGGTGCTGCTGAATAGATCGGGCTGTTGTCACTGGCCTGGACAGAGCAGCTCAAGGGTGGCGTCTGGGAGGATGAGGAGGTTGGTGATGAAGAAGGTGTCGAAGTGGTGGGTGGGTTAGCCATGCCCACCAGCCCACTAACCAGGCTGAAAAGAGGCTCTGGCCAGAGAGTGTTGCTGCTGTTGGGGGCTGGTTCTAGAGAGAAGCGGCCGGTGTAGGTTATGGGCGGCAGCCGGGTTGTCTGATTGGGGTAGCTGTTTTCTGTCATGGTTTTCTCATTATTCAGAGAGATCTCGGGAAATGTGTCTGAAAGAGAAGAGAAAGAAGAGCGTTACTTCCACGAGTTCCCGTAGCTGCCACCCCACCCCCAACTCCACCGCCGGGCTAGCCCTGCCCAGCCCCGCCACCTTCGGTCCCGCCCCCCCGCAGCCCTGCTGGCCTCCGCTCCCCCGCCAGCTGTGCCCAGCCCGTCCTGCTACCCTCCACACACACGCTGGCCAGCCCTGCCCAGCCCCAGCGCTGCGACCTCCCAGAGCTGGCCCTGCCCAGCCCCCCGACTGATTAAAAACTGAGCGCTCCACATTGCAGCGCGCCTGGCGCAGCGCCAGCCCCGGGCAGCTCGTCGCCGAGAGCAGCTGACGCACGCACAGAGAATCCCCCGCGCGGCAGCCAGACTGATGCATCAGCAGCAGCGGCGGAATCCCGAGCAAATGGCCCCGGCCCTCCTCGAGCTTCCCTGCCGCCCTCGGGCTTTCGGCTCCAAGCCCCACGGTCATGTCCCACCGATGGCCCGTAGGCCCCGTCCGCCCACTCCCGACACCCCCGCGGGCAGAGCCCATCGCTTACCTGCCGCGAGGTGCTCGAAGTGCTGCTCTCCGGAGGGGTTGAACGCGCCGCTCTCAGGGGTCCCGCTGGAGGCTAGGAACTGGTGGCCGCCGCCGCTGAGGAGCATCATCTCCTCCAGTTTGGGGTAGTTACTGTCCATGGTGGGGGGCGAGTGCGGGAAGGAGCCGAAGGGGTCAGAGATCTGCAAGGGGGGCAGGAGCTGCATCTCCGCCTTGGTCGCTGCCATGGGGGCGGTGGGGACTGGGCTTTGCCCGGGGACACACGGATGCTGCCCACTGGGGCCAGGCGGCCGGAGAGAAGCGCCGGATGCGTGATGCTGCTAGGCTGGTTGTGTGCTGGCTGGCTCCCCTTCCCAGCAGCCGGGGGCTCCCCCTGGCTCTGCCCGCTGGAAGCGCTCGGCTCGGCCCGCCCGCCCCGCTGGCCCGGGGCTCCCCCTGGCTCTCCCCGCTGGAAGCAATCGGCTCCTCGCCCGCCCCAGAGCTGCCCCTATATATCGGGTCCCCACCGTCTGCGGGCCGCCCAGGCCGTGACGTACATGGCCATATATGGCGGACAGGAAACCCTTATATGGAGCCGGGCTGGAAGATCCAGGCTGGCGTCAGTCGCTGGCACTGGGGGAAGCCGGGTGGCGGGGGCTTAGCCCGGACAGGAACAAGAGCCCCGGGGCCGCCCCAGGCTCTTGCACCCCGCACCCCATCGCTGTGTATCTCTGCGGGCAGCGCACGAGCCCCCCAGCCGCTGTCCTGCTCGGGTCCCCGCGCTGCAGCCCCAGCTCCGGCCGCCGGAAGCCCCCGTCCGCAGAGTCCATATAAGGAAACCGCCTTATAAGTCCCGGTTCCGGCGGGAGCCTTCCTGCTCCTTATATGGAGGTTCCGGCTCCGGGAGGGGGCGGAGAGCGGTGAGCCGGGCCGGGAGGGGGGGAGCAAGGCAAATGGGACCCAGGGAGAAGCTCGGAGCGTTTCCTTCAGCCCTGCAGAGCCGCCTGCGCTGGGGCTGGGGCTGGGGCTGGGGCTGGAAGAGGCAGGCGGGGCCAGGGCACTTGATCTGCCCCAGGAATGGCTGTAGGGAAGGCGCGGGTAGGCTCAAGCAGAGGATTTCCTGAGTCTGGGGACGCGACGATCTTCAGAGTATGGAACGCTAGCGAAACCCACCGTCCAATCGGGGCAGGGTGAGCGCCTGGGCCAGACGACGAACCCCAGGCCTGCTGTATCACCGCTCAGACTGCACAGAACAGAGATCCCTGCCCCTCGTCAGCAGACAACGATTCCCCTCATTTCGGGTTCTGTTTAGCACATTTTCTGCTTGCTTCTCCACTTCCTTCGCCCCGAATAGCGCCTGTTTCTGGGTGCCCCTTCTGCATCTCGCATTAACATGACAGGTGCGGGTGTCTGACTGATCAGCTGCGCTGCCTATTTAACAATCCCAATGCAGAGGAGGTTTCCTTGACGCTGGCAGCCTGCCTCGAGTGGGAGCAGCTTGGCCCAGGAAAGGGGAATCTCTGGGATTCCTGGGTTTTGCAAGGAGCATCCTACTCCATCTGGCTGCGCCGTGGGAAGAGAGGCTCATGCGAGAGCCCCAGGGTTCCTGGGCAGAGCTTGGAATTAGTTCCGTCCCCAGTGAAGAGTGGGGGACACTCGAGCCTGTTAGACTCATGAAGCCGTGGGAGTTTAACCGTATCCCATCAACTCCCTGCCTCCTGGGCGAGTAGGACACCAAGCACTTCTCTCTCCTCAGCGTTCCTGTCAGGAATTGCCCTAACAGACAGGAGGGCTTTTCTGCCCCTTCCGGTTTCCAGGGTCCTGGGATGCACTTTTCCAGTCGAGTGACGTTGAACGCATTGCCCAGGTCCTCAGCATGCTGGCCCCAGCTCTGCTGTTAGGACCCCAGCCTGCCCCGCGCATTGTTAGGAGAAAGCTCCAGTTTCCCCTGTTCCTGGGCTTAGAGCTGCAAGGCGCCCTCAGTGCACACCACGCCTGCAGCATCTAGTGAAAAGGAATTTCCTGATGATGCGAAATACTTACTGGGAATCTCGGGGAATTGGAAATAAGCGGCTCAGTGCTGCCTCCTGGTTGGTGCCTGGGGCCAGCTACGACTAAGCACACCTGGATCTAGCGCCCGGCACAGAGGTGGGGGAGGAGAAGAGGTCGCGCCCCTCATCCCAGGGATTCCATGCACATCACCCCGAGCCTCCAAGTGGAAGCCGCGTATTCGCTTCTAGGGGGGTTCTTGGCTTTCCGCCCCGTGGGAGCCTGAGCCGCAGTGAGATTGCACTGAGCTTGCGCAGCCGCCTCTGCAAGAGCTTCCCCGGCAGTCCTCCGGGAGCTGCCGCGAGCAGAGCAGAGCAGAGCAGAGCGCTCCTAGCTGGGGCTGCGCGACTCCTGCTCCCTGAGTGAGAACAGCGCGTTCCTCTCGCGGCTCTGCACTGCCGGACACCAGCTCCCAGGCGGCTTTTTGTTTGCCCCTTGGTCCCTTCAAGTCCAGTGCTCTCGCTGAGCCAGGCTTACAGCAAGGGCGAAGAGTCAAAACATCCTCCAGTGTTAAACGGACAGGCCCCGGGATTCACAACCGCCTCCCCGCGATCTCCTGGTTTCAGGACACACGAAGTATTTGTTAATACTGTCACCAGAATGAGATGCTCGGCAGCGGGTCTGAGCGTTTTCCCCACCGCGGCTGCTCCGAAGATCGTGGTTTCCGAGTAGGATTTTATGTGGCCGCTCCCACGGCCACGTCACTGCGGGCGCTCGAGGCTCCCCTCTATCGCTGCAGGCTACTTTCCCTTTGCTTTAATTATTTAGAACAACGGCAAAAACCTTTCTCCATTATTTATTAAGCAGACTATTAGCTAGACAAGCCGGCTCGAAAACAGTTTGATTAGAGCACTATACAAAGGCAGAATAAAACGTACAGCAGCAGTGTAACCAATAATCAGCCTCAGGTAGCAGTCTCATTCCTAAGAGCACTGTTGCAGAGATGACACAGAGGAAGATCCTGCGGGGAGCTCCATATGGAAAGAATCTGGATGAATAAAATTAATGATTCCAGCAATGCTAGGCTAAACTGGGACAATTTTTCTTTTCAGCCATTAGAAGATAAACATTTTATACTATCTTAGCAGTAGACATTCTGTGTTAATTAATTTTGATTTATTGCACCATTTAAAAAATGATCACAGACCTTGTCTAAACACAGTTACACTGGTTTAACCAAAACCAGTTTGTAAACCAATTTTGTAGGTGCAAAAATTCCCGGGGTTGACAGTCTTAAATCACTTTGACTTATCTTAAAATCGATTCTTTACTGAATTAAGCTAAATACATGTCAGCCATTTAAAACCTGATTTAAAATGTCCACACAGGGGTTTATGCTAGTTTAATTTTTGGAGAGCATTTCTTTAGCGATCTAACCTGCAAGGGGGACAGATCTCAGAAAATGACTCTGAGGGAATGAATGTTTATAGCCTGGTAGTGGTCTTTGACCAACCGTGACCATATTTAACCTAAACTTCCCTTGCTGCAGATTAAATCCATTCTTGTTTTATCTTCAGTGGATATGGAGAAAAACTGATCATTGTTCTGTTTATATCAGCTCTTAACATACTTTAAGATTATCATCAGGTTCCGCCTCAATCAAGACTAACCATGCCTAGTTTTTTTTTAACTTGTCTCATAGGGCATGTTTTTCTAAACCTTTTGTCATTTTTGTTGCTCTCCTCTGGACTCCCTCCAATATGTCCACATCTTTCCTAAAGTGTGGCACTCAGACCTGAACCCCATACTCTAGCTAAATAGACCTCACTAGTGCCAAGTAGAGCAGGACAATTATAGTCCATGTCTTACATATGACACTGCTGCTAATACACCCTAAAATGGTATTAGTCTTTTTTGCAACTGGATCACACTGTTGACTCAGATTAAATTTGTGATTCACTATAACCTCCAGCTCCTTTTCATCAGTACTACAATCTAGTAAGCATCTGGTTATCTCATTATAAGTAATTGTCACTGTTCATACAGTCTCACCTTCTAAGGTTGTGAATAGGCCTCATTTACTTTAACTGAATTGACTTTGTTAGCACTTGCCCTCCCCACTGTTGTTTCCTCCCTTGGCTGTATATATATATACACACACCTCCTAAATGTGATTTCCACTTCATGCATCTGAGGAAGTGGGTTGCAGCCCAAAGTTTATGCCTGCAGATATTTGTTAGTCTTTAAGGTGCTACAGGACTCTCATTGTTTTTACCATCTAGTAACTTATCCCCCATTTGTAGTTGTGCATTTGAGTTTTTCTTCCTAAGTGAATTACTTTGCCCTTGTCTCTATTGAATTTCATCTTGTTGATTTCAGACCAATTCTCCAAATTGTCAAAGCCATTTTGAATTCTAATCCTGTCCTCCAAAGTGATTGCAACCCTCATAGCTTGGTGTCATCTGCAAATTTTATAAGATTACTCTCCACTCCATTATCCAAGTTATTAATGAATTTACTGAATAATACTGGACCCAGGCCTGACCCCTGCAAGATCCCATAGATACATCCTCCCAGTTTAATAGTGAACCATTGATAACTACCCCTTTGGAACAATCTTTCAACCAGTTGTGCACCTATTTTACAGTAATTTAATCTAGATCACTTTTCCCTAGTTTATGAGAATGTTGTGTGAGACTGTCTAAACCTCTCTAAAATTAAGCTATATCACATCTACTGCTTCCCCTGTATCCACTAAGCCAGGATCCCTGTTAGAGAAAGAATTAGGTTGACTTGACAAGATTTGTTTTTGACAAATCTATGCCAGCTATTCCTTATAACTCTTGTGGCAAACAGCCAGCTTCTCCCTGGTGGGTCTCACACTTTTGCCTCTGGTAGTGGGACAGGGCATCGCCGGTTACCCCATCTTCCCGGGGGGGGGGAAACGGGACAGTAGGGACCCGGGCCCGCCCGCTTCTCTGGGTCCCAGCCCCGGGGCCCTCTGAGTAGCAGCTATGTGCTGCTGGCACCTTACTTGCAGCTGCAGGCTTTTCCCCTGGGCCACTCTCCCCCCTCTGTCTTTCTGGCTTCTTGAGCCCAGTACCTTCTTCAGGATGCCACCTCTCTCCCACACACCGCTGTACTCCATTCTGTTCTCCTTCACGACTCCACACACCACCTTACTCTATTCTGGTCTCCTCCACTTCACACACTCCTCTACTCATCACACACCTACCCCTTCAACTCCACACTGTCTCTCAGGAATAGAGGGTTGTTATAGGCACCTGGGTGGGGCCTTAATTGGTGTCAGCTGACACTAATTACATTCTATTTACTCTGGCTAGTCTAAAGGGAATAAAGCCCGGATCATTCTAGCATTTACATAGCATCCTTCTAGAACTTTCCTACTCTTCTTGCTGCTGCTGCTCCTCTTGCTGCTGCTGCTGGAGTGCTCCTGGCTCTTGGGGGCCCTGCTAGCTGCCCCCCCTCTCCCAGGGGGAGGGGGTGAGTGGCCACACCACCGCCACTGACACCAACCCTGCTGCTTCCAGGGTCCTGCTGCTGCTGTGAGCACCCCTCCCCCCCTTCCCTGCTGCCATTTGCTTCTTCTCTTGCCCCCACTTAGGGGGCACCCCTGCCCTTCCCCTTTTCTTCCCCTGTTGCTGCCCCTGCTAGCTTGCTCACCCCCTTCCCCTGTTGCTGCCCCCCCCCACAGTTTGTCCAGTTGACCCTGCCAGTGCCGGGGAAGACCTCGGGGCAGCGGGAGGAGACCTCTCCTCCTTAATGGAGGAGATTGACACCCTGGGATTGACCCCAGCCTGCCCGGAGGACGACTCAGCCCCCTGCGAGAAGGGCTTAGAGCAGGGCAATTTTGAGTGGCCTCTCCCCTCCCCCCCATCCTCAGCTGCCACCCCTACTCCCACCACTGCGACCCCCCTCGACCCTTCCATCCACCACACGGGAGAAGGGAAGCCCACCATCACCGCCCCAACCACTGAAGAGTTGGCCGAGGCCGAATGGCTGAGCCCCAAGCCACTGGGTGCCCCAACCCTTCTTGCTGCTGCTGCTGCTGGTTGAGTGTGGTGTGACCTTGCTCTGTCCCTCTTTCCAGGGCCTCCTTTCAGTGGATTTATTTGGAAGAATTGGAGGATGGGGAGAACCTTAGTTTCAGATTCTGTCCCAGGCAGCCCCAAACCTCTGTGTGGCTCTGATAGTCCAGGGCACAGACTTTCACCCAGATACCCTAGCACTGAGACCAATAACTTGAGTTTGAGTAAAGCAGCTATTTTAGAAAGTTTTGTTAAGTCTTGATAAGAAGCTGTCAAGAGATGAAGAAGAGAGTGTTATTCACATGCTTCAAGATGTGTGTCCCTGTGGGTGCTCCACTCCAGGTGCTGGTGCCTCCTCACATCCTCAATCGGAGATTTTTACCAGCGGTGCTCATCCGGATCATGCATGTGCTGACCCTGTCTTGTAGCACCATTGGCTCCCTTTTCAGTGCATGCAACCTGACCCTCTCTCTTCCTTCTCTACCGTGGAGCCCTAGCGTTTGACTCAGAAGTAGAGGGGAGGAGGGTTGGTGATGGAGCACCCACAGGGACACATATCTCAAAGAACCTCAGTTACTGCACAAGGTTAGTGACCCTCTGTTCTTCTTCAAGTAGTGTCCCTGGGGTGCTCCACTCTAGGTGACTCTCAAGTAGTACCCTTAGTTGGTGGAAGAGACTTTGGAGTCAGTTAGTAGTATGGAGGAAAGTACTGCTAGTCCAATCAATGCGTCAGCTCTTGATGCTTGGTCGATAGTATAATGTTTCATGAATGTATGCGCCAAGATAGCCTATATCTATGACTGGTACATTACGTAAGAAAGCTGTGGACATGGAGAATGACCTGGCTGAATGTATTTTGATCCCCTGTGGTGCGGATATGCCCATTTGTGTGTAGCATGTATGGATGCAACCTGAAATCCACTTTGAGAGTCTTTCGTGTGGATATGGTGTTACTTTTGGAATCTTCTGCAATTGATATGAAAAGCTTGGGAGAGTTTCTGAATGACTTTGTTCTTTCCATGTAGAATGCGATGGCACACCTGATGTCCAATGTGTGCTGGGCTGCATCCTTGCATTGCTGTGTGGTTTTGGATAGAATATAGGTAAGTGGATAGGTTGATTTAGAATTGTTGCTGTGATTTTGAGGAGAAATTTCAGGTGGGGTCTAAGGGTGATTTTTATCTTTGTGGAACATTGTGTATGGTGAATGGGCCATGAGTGCTCCGAGTTCACCTACACATTGCACCACTGTGATGGCAAGTAGGACTGATACCTTCATAGACATATGCATTAGCGAGCATGTTGCCAAGGGTTCAAATGGTGGTTTAATGATGGTCCTTGGAACTAAGTTAAGGTCCCACGATATTGTGGGTATAAATTCTGTATACCAGTCATGAAACACTTCACAGTTGGCTGTGCAAAGGTTGTCTTATCATCTGTATAGCTATGGAAGGTGGTGATGGCTGCTAGATGGACCTTGAGTGAGTTAATTCATAATTCTGACTCTTTTAGGCTCAGGAGGTAGTCAAGGAGTATTGGGACTGGTGAGGTTGTGGCAAAGACCTGCTTCTGTTGGCACCATGAAGTGGATCTGTGCCACTTCTGGCAATAAGTTTTTCTTGTAGGAATTTTTCTGCTGTTTAGTAAGATGTACTTCCTGGTTCTGAACACTCTAGCTCTCTTGTCGGAACCAGTTAGAAGTGAAGCAGTTAGGTGTAGCTTCCTCAGATCCAAACGAAGAATCCATCCTTTGTCTTTAGATAGGAGATTTTCAAGCAGTGAAGAGGGATTGATGTGCAGATTGACATTTGCATCAGGTAAGTGTACCATGTTTGTCTGAGCCATGATGGTGCTATCATTATTACTCTCGTTTTGTCCTTGCATATTTTGTATATAGTCCTGGATATCAGTGGGATGAGTGGGAATGCATAAAGAAGATCTGCATTCCAGTTGAGGAGGAATGTGTCCTCCATTGATCCTTTTCCTAGGTCTGCTCGTGAGCAGAAATGGGGACATTTGTGATTCTGCGCTGTAGCAAATAGATCGATTGTGGGGTGACCCCCATTGTTGGAAAATGTTTTCCAGGGTCCTGTTGTATAACTCCCACTTGTGATAGTGACCAGACTGCCTGCTGAGGATGTCTGCGATGGTGTTCTGAATCCCAGGAAAGTAAGCAGCTGAAATGTTGATGTTGTGGCATATATAGCAATTCCATATGTAACCCTTCTGCCAGAGTCGGCAGCAGCAAGGGCCGGGTTCTATATCTAGGGGTCCCTGTCAATGATACACAACACCCTGGCTCGAGCCCCCACCCAGTCACCTGGGAAATCACACACTATCCCCTGGGCGCCCCGAAGGGCAATACTTCCCCTCTTGCAAGCACAGAGTCTGAGTGTAGAAAGTAAACCTTTTAATAACAGAAGAGAGATAACACAGCACTGGTTTGGGAACCAGTGCGAACAAGAATTCATGAACTCAATGAGCTAAAACCCACCCCAGAGTACAGGGCATGTCCTTCGCCTCCCCCTTCCTGCCTTCCCCTGTACTGACCATCGTACTGTCAATGTCCAGTTGGGGGCTCAGTCTGCCCCTCTGCAACTTCCCCTGGCCACCGGCTGACCAGGCCTCCTCCGTAGCTGTCTTCTGTTGCCTCCGGGGCTTGCCTAGTCCCCAGCCGCTGACCACACCTGGTTGGCACCGACCGCGCCAGGCTCCCGCTGACCGCTGGTGCTGACTGCACCTGCTCCCGCTGACCACACCTGGCTGGCGCCGACCGCGC
>ML675615.1:33296052-33308790 GCA_007922155.1 Mesoclemmys tuberculata | reverse complement strand
GAAATACCTCGCCTGATGCATCCTAAAACCGCATTTGCTTTTTTTACTGTTACAAATGCTTCTGTCCAATGAATTTGCAAAATACATGGGTGCAGATTTCATTTAAATTGTTTAATATCCTTATGAAGCCGACTGTCTGAACAACTGTTGGAATTCAGTAGGACTGTGAGTGTTTTCTGTCTGTTCTTAGGGTATGTCTACACGCCGCTGAGAGACATAATTCCCAGCTCAGGTGGAGATACACACACTAGCTCTGCATGACCTAGCACTATATCAGAGCTAACATGGCTGCTCCCAGTTGCACACCTAGGAATCACTCATGTCTGTGGTATTAAAGTTCTGTTCCTCACTCATTCAATAGTTTGTTCCTTAATGAATCCTCAAGAGCATTACACATGTAACAATGAGGTGCTCTTTGACAGACCATACTTCTTCTTTTGTCACCAACACAGAAAGCTATCTTCCCTCCACCTCCAGAGAGCAAAAGGATCTTCCTGTGAGAGTCTTGCAATTCTCTCTAGTCATTGCTAGTCCTATGTGCTCCCTTCCAGAGCTTTGTTCAACCTGCCCCATGCAGGTCAGTCTTCCCTTGGAGATCCTAGGAGGCTCCAAAAGCACAAATGGCAGCTGCTAGGGCAGGACTGGTATCCATGATTACAATACTTATTTTTTATTAGAGAGAAAGATCATGCTAACAGCTCTAGACTAGAAATGTAAAAGGGCCCCTTAAACCAAGGTTAGTCAATAGGCAGACTGTGGGCCAAATCTGGAGTACTAGATGCTTTCAAACAGACTCCAAAATCTTTATATTTACTTATCATCATCATTAATATTATTTATTTTCTATTTTTCTCTGCAATCTGGACCTTGACTATATCTTGACCAAGAAATTTGGATCTTGACAAAAAATAATTGATTACTCCTGCCTTACATCAATTAAGTATGAGTTTACTTGGACATCAATATGTCCATTAATGTTCCTAAAGTTAAGTACATGCTTAAGTGCTTTGCTGACTCACAGCCTGCATGAGGCAGGCATGCAGCATTTATCTTTAAGTAATATATTAGAACAAAAGAGGGATGCTGAAGTGAGTACAATTGCTACCTGTCACCCAGCAATAAAACATTATTTATTTTTATTAAACTAAATACTTAGTTTAACAATATTTGTTTGCATTAAATTCTTTTTACCCTTACTTTCATGAGTGGACCTTTTCTCTTTCACTGTGCACCATTTCATCTGTGCAGTGAGTCAGTTGTTTTCTGGAAATAATAGGATGTGATCAATCAAAGTTTGGATCTTAATGTTCAAAGGACAGAACTGAAGTTACATGGGCAGATTATTTCATGAGTTTTGAGTACTTCATTTTGCAAAAAATGTTCTTACAAAGCAGTATTTTAAATCATTTTCTATTTACAGTAAAAAACAATAGAAAAAGAAATTCCATAACTGTGGCTCTGTTTACTAGGGAACACTAGAATGCTCTCTCATGCACAGGATGCGCACTCATTGAGGCAAGCCAGTCTGGTAGAGGAAGCGTTCAGAAAGTTATAGGCAACTAAAACGGGGTTAATAATGGAAACTATAATGCTTCTTCCATTAATTGAAGGGATGTTATTCAGGATAACCTTCTTCCTGTCAAGAGGGTTCACCAGCAGAATAAACCCAAACCACTGGTATCTGCCCAGGATGTTTACAACATGGACGAGAGCTATACATTTTTCCAATGTTTTATCTCATAAAGCTAGAACCCAGGTCTTATCCATCTCATACTAAAGGGTTTAAGTTCTCTCTCCGGAAAGCTGCACTATTATAGTAATCAGTTTCAAAAGTTCTTCAAACTCTAATAGGACTTCAGGAGGTTGTGGTTTCTGCCTGGGTGGCATTGGCTAACCATCAACTTACAGTACCAAGGGGAAATTCTATCTCCTTCTGCAGAGGAATGTAATTGGTGTTTCCCCCTTCCTCCCTGACAGCCCACATGCAGGGTTTTCTGAAGCCTTTGGATGCTAATTGGCTAATAGTCAGAGAGAGGCCTTTATTGTATCAGAATGATTTTAGATATTCCCTTTAATTTATAGGACTTTGAATACTCCTTGTACCAAAAGGAGGATCCTATTGCTCAACCTCTGCTAGTCTCTTGTGCGTGTGCGTGCACGAGTGCCCACACACACACACCAACCACCCTCTTGTGTAAACTCACCCCCACCTTCATGCAGAGACAACCACTCACATTCACCTTTATGTGTATGAAGACACCATTCCCTTAGAGTGGAGTCTGAATGCCTCTCTCACCCGACCACCATCTTTATGCAGGCCCACTCTCAATGCCCTCCCACCCCCACACCTAGGCCCTAATGTATGCATGCACACACGTATATATAGTTCAATTCAGTACAATTTTATTGCCATGACAAGCTATACAAACATTGCCAAAGAGTAAGAGACAAATGGGGGCCAATTCTCTATGCTCGCTGCACTATCCTTGACACAATAATGTAGTTTTGGTGGAGGGAGAGGGTGGAAATCCATGAAGTATAGCACATTTCTAGTCTATAGGAATCTAAATTTCAGTTCTGGGTGACAGGTTGAGTCAAAAGCTTTACAAAAAAAAATCTATTAAGCAGCCAAATACCCTCCATTTTTTAGTGAGCTTACATGTTTTTAATCAGAGTCTGAGCATTTTAAGTGTGGTTAGTGATTCATATCCCATGAAAGAATCTAATTTTAATTTTCTGTACTATGTTGTTAATGGGCAAGTATCATATCTTTTTAGCGACGTTGCTGTTTTGCTACTAATATATGTTTCTGTATACATCTGAGCTGATAACAGCGCTACTGAAGAATGGCATACAACCCATTAACCTAATATAGTTCAGATGACAGTCTCTGCTACTTCTCTTGTCAATGTTCAGTGCCTTTCTGTCAGCATCATCCCCCTCCTACCAGTGACTAACAGGGGGCACAAGTTATGACAACATGGCAAGTTCTCTCCTCTTTGTTTTTCATGGTATCTCTCTACTTGCACCAAAGAAAATGGGAAATAGGAAAAGAAGTGAGCGGGAAGAATCAGCTTTATATCTCTTCTCTGTAACTTCTGACTCACTTTAATATATTTCTGTCCCTGGTTGTGTGCTCGAATTCCTTCAGTCCCTTACATGTCCCATGCAATACTTCACAGGAAAAGGGTCCAAAGTTTCACTGTTCCTTTCCCAGTTTTTCTAATGTCCTCCTCACCCTTCCTTTTTTGAAGATACAGAACAGGGAGAGTTGTACATATTCAAAGAGATCTTAGGAAATGTAGCTGGAGCAGCCTAAGCTTAGATTTCAGAGGCCTGTCAATGCTGCTTCTGGCTTGGTAGCCATGGAAACCAGTTCTCCTATCCCAGTGCAGGAATTAATTGGAGTCCCCCCGCCCTTGCTCAGAGAATCACTAGGATAGTCACATCCGGCTCTTTTATATTTTTATATCAGAAAAAAAGGTTTAATGTCTTTCCAGAGTTAAATAGAAGAAAAGGGAAATCCAACTCATTCCCTCAGCAAAAACCAGGGCACTATACAGTCACCCACTCTTGGCAAGATACCCACTGACTTCAAACAGAAATTTTGCCAGAGTGTGGCCTGCAGGATCTGGCCCGCAGATAGTTATGCTTTGTGCATCTCTTTCTCTGTTTTCACAAAGGGCTCTGCTATTCATAGTGCTCGAAATAGGCGTGTGGGGGGGGGGGTGCCCCCCACACCCCCAGGCTTGAAGTGGTTTCTATCATCAAGGTTTCCAGTTTGTTTCAGTGGCTCTCAGCACCCTTCCTACACACATTGTTCCAGCCCCCCCTGCTGCTTTTAATGGGGAGCTGCAACCAGCTCAGGCACTGATACTATTGCACGGGGAGAGAGGGGAGTGCTCCATACATGTATAAAAAAAGCTAAAAATACTGAGGCCTAATTTCTTCCATGCAATCAATTCCCACCCCAGGATAAGATCTTCAAATCTTCCAAGAGAGAATAGGCAGGAAGGACATTTCATTCCCCAGGGACTGTTGTTTCCAGACTTCCTTTGGAAGGATTGTCACTAATTACAAACCAATCACTCTCTGTCCTCATGGGTTCTACTGCTGGGGACCCCTGGTGAGGACCTTCCCTCCTCTCTATAGTGACTTCAGTCAATTTTCCACTTTTTCTTTCTTCTCATTCCTCCTTTCACCTCCCTCTCGCTGCCCCCTTCTTTTTAAATTTCTTCTTACTCTCTCATTGCTCCATCTATTTCCTTCTTATCATCCAGTTTGCACCCTTTTCCAGTCTCACGCACACTCTCAATCTCTCTCTCCTCTTGCTTTGCTTGGCCACCATTGCCGTCTTCATTTTCCTCACTATCTGATACTTCATACTGAGCAGCTGGTTCATCTGTAACCATGACAACATCATGATGACATCTTCCAAAGGTCTCACCATTACCCTGAGGAACTATATTTCATTAAATGCCAATGACACCTTTTGAAGTGCAGTTTAATGTTTCCTATACAAAACTAAGAGTGGAGTTTTCTCTTGATTGTGTGACTTCCCTTGGCTCATGTAATGTCAACAGTACACATTGCTCTGTACATAGGGGCAGAATGACTGTGGCTTGTGAGAGAATGTTCCTTGCCACAGTAACTGGAGTTCTTTTAGACAATTGTCTATGTCCATCCTTACTGCACATGAGTGACAGGAGGTACCCCCACCCAGAAGAGAAGGGTCTAAGGAGTGTTACTTCAACAAAGATGGCAGGAGTGCTGTCACAAACTGATTGCACAATTGAGAGGTTAAATTCTCGGCATGATGTTATTTGAAGGTATAGACGGAAATCCAGATAGCGGGTTTGCACATCACTATGCTGGGAACAACTCTGAGATGCAACAGAAGTCAACTTACCCATGGTGAAACAATGCCTTATATCACAGGGGTTAGGGATCGTTGCTAGTTCATAACATGCATGCATGCAGTCGATGACCATCTTTGACAGTCTCTGAGAAGCAGGCCCACCTGTTGGGGGGCAATTGCCCAGGGTCTCAGCGACTTAAAAGGGTACATGCAGGTGGGAGGATAGATACATATCCTCCTCTCCTCAACACCCCCTTCCGCCAAAGCCTCCACTGCTCGTGGTCTCTGCCCCTCCCCTGAGCCAAGCTTATTTATTATGTGCCATGCAGGTTCCCAGGCAGTTGAGAAGGCAGCATCTACTTCTCAGCTTCCCAGGTCCCTTAGACTTCCCAGGGAGATTACTGATGAACCCAGGAAGCTAAGTAGCAGATACTGCCCGGGAACCTGCATGGCACATAATAAATAAGTAAAAACTTCCAGCAGAAGCCCACTTGGACCTCAGCCATGCCTTTCTGGAGCGGGAGGGGAGGCACTGATTGTTTTGCCCTGGTCTTGGAATTGCTGTCATTGGGCTGATGAGAGGAGATTGACTAACACCTAGTACTACAAATAGTATGGACAATTTTCAGAATAACTTAGTTCTGTTCTGATAACAACTCAGACCTCTTGAGAGCTAAGCAATGCAGTTTCCTCAGCCAGCAAATGAGGTTTAGGGAAAAATACAGATAAGTTAAAAGATTAATTTTGAAAGTCAGAAACCACATTAGCAAAATACTACAGCTGATGATGAAGTTTCACCTTAGCCTTATGGAATACTGTACATGGTAAGTCACTATACGTCTCTGTATCTCACAGATAATTTATGAGATAACTATAAAAACACAGCAAAAACAACGAGAGTCCTGTAGCACCTTAAAGACTAACAAATTTCTGCAGGCATAAGCCTTTAGTCTTTAAGGTGCGACAGGACTCTCGTTGTGTTTGCTGTATACAGACTAAAGTCCCCTCTGGAACGTTTCACCATACAAACACAGTTGTTACTGTGCAGAGAATGAAGGGTGAAAGAACAACACTGCAACCAGATGAATCATGACACAGCTCAGAGAGAGAATGGATTGCTTGAGGTGAAAGAGATAGTCCAGAATAAAAGGAACCAAACCATTGTGGGGATCAGGTCCCTTCCGTCTTTCCCAGATGGAGAAACGAAACCTGCTGGAAACCCTGTGACCTCAGTTCTGGGGACAAGTACTTGATGTCCACAAGAGCCCAGCAACAGCAGCCACTGAGCAGAACTGGGGCAATTACCTCAGCTAATGAACAAACAGAAGAGCGCACTCAATTCCTTGTGCCACCTCAACCACAGCAGCAAACACCACTTAGACTACAGAGTTCTAAATGTTCAAAAACTAAATCCAAATGATGGCACAATCCATTCCAACATATCTTCACTTCCTAGGCTCAAAAATAATAACAACCAGGGGATCAAACAGAACCCTAGACTAGCACAAATATACGACCACTGGGAAGACCAAATCAAAACCAGACAAGACAGCTACAGACTCACTGGTGGTGCAGAAGGGGAAGGGTGAATCCACAGGAGTGTATGGGGCAGGCTAGATAAAAATAAAAGATTTTTTAAAATCACCTTGATTTAAATCAAGCACCCTGGTACGGGGCAATCAGTAAGTATAAAGGGAGAAGCTACAGGTGCATACATGCACATGTGCATGTAAGTGAGAGACACTAAAGGTCTTCCGCATGGGAGAACCTAAAGGAGTGTGCATGGATAGCACACTACAGGTGTATGTGTGCTGGGGAGATGCAAGTGTGTGGGGATGTTGCAGCTGTGTAAGTGTTTGGAAGAATTGGCATACGTGTGTAGAGGTGTGAGGCTTACAGGCGGCTAGACTCTAGGAGGAAGCAGTACATATGTATGCTGCCACAGAGGTTTGTGAGGGGCCTGGAAGTTTACAGATTTTATGATACTATGCTTTTTCACAGCGGGGCTAGTGTTTGATCAGCTGACATTGATCACTGGCTCCTCGAAAAATTTAGTCAGTCTTGTTACTTCCGCACCAAAGGAAACATAGAGAAAATTAAGTGTCCAGATCATTCTGGGTGAAATTGAGAGGTGCCTCACCATTGTGCAGTAAGTGGAGTTCTTTGTGATGTGTGTCCCTGTGAGTACTCCATTTCAGGTGCACATGCGCCCCAGGTGCTTTGGACTGGTGATTTTCAGTAGCAGTGCCTATTCAGTCCACACATGCCGCTTAATTTGTGCTTGGGCTTCCCAGGGCTGAGCCCCTGCACCTCTACAATTGCCACATCAGTTATGAAAGTTAAAAAATTGCTTGAGCCTTGGCCTCTCTTTCTTTACAAATTAAACACTGCCTTCACATGTGCTGTACACCTCCTCATGCCCTGTACTAACAATATATAGGGCTGCATCAGCAACCCACCCTCGCTTCCTTTTCCATTGAGGAGTCTCACAGAAGAAATTCTGAAGCACAGGGGAAGGAAGATGGGAAGTGGAGCCTCCACAGGAAAACACATCTCAGAGAATTCCAGTTACTGCACAACGTGAGTATTTTCTCCTCTTTGAGTAATGCCACTACGTAGGCTCCATTTCAGGTGACTTCTGAGCAATATGATCATGAGGCTAAGGGAGCTTTGGAGCTGAGTCTAATACTGAAGACAAGATTGCATTTGCAAGGGCAGCATTTGAAAGCATGTATGAAAAAGGTATGTATTTAGGTCCAAGTTGCAGCCTTGTAGATTTCAACAACAGGAACGTACTTAAGTAACTCCATAGAGATAGATAGAGCCCTTGTGGAATGGAGGAGGAGGTTATATATCAGCAGATTCATAACAAGAAATAATACATTGGGAAACCTTCTGAATGATTTGGCTCTGTCTAGCTAGAAGATTATCACTATTCTGACATCTGAAGTAGAGAAAGCAGCAGACTCCCTGGTCTTATGTTGTTTTAGGGAAAAAACTGGAAGATGGATGACCTGGTTGAGATGAAATTCAGCCACAACCTCAGGCAAAAACTTAGGATGTGGACATAACAAAATTTTGTCCCTGAAGAACACTGTGAAAGGAGGACCTGCCATTAAAGCCCCCACTTCCCTGAATCTTCAGGCAGAGGTTATAACCACCAGAAAGGCTGTTTCCATAGATAGGTTAAGGAAACCGGTAGCTGTTGGTTTAAATGGGGTTTCATAAGGCACTTATGTACTAAGTTTAAATACCATACTGAGGTGGGTTGTTGAATCTGAGGAGAAAGATTTGTCAGGAGATAAGAAAACACTGAAAACCCCCCAACTAAGGAATGAAAGGCCACTATAGCCACTAAATAAACTCTGATAGAATTAAGAGATAATCATGATTTTTTAAAATTCCAATAGAGTCCAGAACAGCAAAGAGGAATGAATAAATGGACAAAAGATGCAACTGATCACACCAATAATGGAATCTCTTCCCTTTCTGGAGGTAAATATTTTGTGTAGATCCCTTCCTATTATTTAATAATAATAAATCAAATGCACAACTACAAAATGAGGAATAACTGTCTCAGTGGTAGTACTGCTGAAAAGGATCTAGTTGACCACAGACTGAATATGAGTCATCAATGTGCTGCAGCTGCAAAAAGGCTAATATGCTTCTGTGATGTATTAACATGCGTGTTGTATGTAAGAACAGAAAGGATCTGTCCTGTTCTGTTCAGCACTGGTCGGGCTCCAGCTGGAGTACTGTGTCCAATTCTGGGCACCATAATTTAGGAAAGATGTGGACAAATTGGGACAAATCCAGAGGAGAGCAACAAAAATGATAAAAGGTTTAGAAAACTCGATCTATGAGGAAAAGTTAAAAAAAATGGGCATGTTTAATCTTGAGAAAAGAAGACTGGGAGGGAACCTGATAACAGTCATCAAATATGTTAAGGGCTATTATAAATAGGACAATGATCAAGTATTCTCCATGGCCACTGAAGATAGGACAAGGAGGAATGGGTTTAATCTGCAGCAAGAGAAATTTAGGTTAGCAGTTAGCGAAGAAATTCTAACTATAAGGCTAGTTAAGCTCTGGATTAGGCTTCCAATGGAGGTTGTGGACTCCCTATCGTCACCGGAGGTTTTTGAAGAACAGGTAAGGCATACAATTCTCAAGGATGAGTCTAGGTTTACTTGGTCTTGCCTCCACACAGGTGGCTAGACTTGGTGACTTCTTGAGGTCTCTTACAGCCTCACATTTTTATGATTCTATAACCTATTGTACCTCTGTAGAAGGAAGTCTATCCCCACAGACCTTTGAACAACCAAGCCTTGAGACAAAGAATTCCCAGGCTGGGATGGAGATGCTGACCTACATTGAGACAGAAGATAGTGAATGGCCAGAAGACTAACCACCAAACAAAAGGGGAAGGCGAATCAGGTAAGGACACCAACTTGTCTGAGCCATGCTGGAATAATTAATATGATCTTGGCTTTGTCTTGCTTGATCTTGTTCATCACTTTCAATATCAAAGTAATTGGAGGAAATGCATGAAGAAAGGCCCTCATACACAGAACAAGGAAAGCCTCTCCTAGATAGTGAGGGCCCAATTCCCCTCTTAATAAAACTGTCTTCACTTCCTGTTGGTGATAGTGGCAGAGATCCACTTCTGGAAATTCCTTGGTCAGAAAAATATGATTGAGTGTCCATGAGTCCAACTCCCATTTGTAACCCTGGGAGAAATGCCTGCTGAGATTATCAGCCATGGTGTTTTGTAGGCATGAGAAGTAAGTGGCTGAAATGAGGATGTGATTGGATATACAGAGTTCCATAGCTTTATTGCTTTGGCACAAAGCGAAGGGGATCTTTCTCCCAAAAGTTGGTTAACGTAGAGCACAATGAACACACCATCTCAGGCTAAGGTGGTTGAGAAAGAAGTGAGGGTGGTTCACCTGCACAGCACTATATATATTCTTTGGTATGAGACAGTATAGAGCACAGGCATGGTCTGAACAGGTACTGCTACCAAAAATCTCTGATCAAGGTGCCTGGGGCACATGCACACCTCTAGTGGATCATCTATAGGGATGCTACTCAAAGGAAGACATACAATTGTTGTTGCACACATTTCTTTATAGAGTGATGTACACATAGGCTGCCATGTACCAAAATGTGTTTATGTCTAGCTCTCCATTTGTCTCGCATTTTTATTATTTGTATTACCATTGTGCCTAGGAGCCCCAGTAATGGACCAGGACTCCATTGTGCAAGGCACTATACGGACAGAAAAAGGACAGTTACCGTCCCAAAGAGCTTTCAATGTAAATATAAGAGAAGAGGCAGCAGACTGATGGGGCAGCATATCGTGGACAGTTTAGCCCAAAGGTAGCACGATTTGACCCGAAGTGGTTTTTAGGAACCCTGGAATTGGCATCTCAAATTAGACCAAGGCTCTATCTAGTCCAGAATCCCACCTGAGTGGCCAGTACCAGCTACTTCAACACAATTAATAACTCATGCAATTTCTACTATCTGAAAGCCACTGACATGAGCTCAGTTCCAGAAACATTATTACACCCTTTCTGACATGGAACTTGATAGAAAGGTGACTGCTGACCTAGAGGCCTGATCCTGGCCCCATTTGAGTTAATAAAAAAATGTCCATGGATTTCTGGGGGAACAGTGTCAGGCCTTTTATTTGTTCATTTATATTTATTAATGTAAACACCCTCATGCAAACACCTGAACCAAAACCCAACCTCTATCTCCCTGAATTCTCAGAGGAGGTTGATTGTATGAAAATTGTGCACACCTGTGACGCATATGCAATCTTAGGACTGGTCTATACTTAAAAGTTAGATCAACATACCTATGTTGATCAGAGGTGTAGAAAAAAGTACCAACTCCTGAGCACCATGGCTACACCACCCTAGATGCATCTATGCTGCCAGAAGAGTGCCATGCTAGTATAGGCTCTGCAATGCACACATACCCCCCATCTCACATTCTAGGAAAATGGGGTTTCTCTTTCAAGTGGTATGAAACACAGGCATGCAGAATAAAATAAATAAGATCCACAGGCTCAGCTGTGCTCTGCACTGTATGGGTGCACTAGGCTGTGGGAAGGCAAAAGGAACCTTCCCTCCTCTGCACTCCCGCAATGAAGCTAGGCACAGCAACAAGCCCTGCTGAAGGGCACAGTGATGAGCTGGATGAAACCTTGTTATGGGTTGAATCAAGACCCCATTGCGATTGGTAGGTGTGAATTTAGCTTTCAGTTATAACTTCACTGTAAGCATAAGCCCCATTTAAGACAGTCAGTCATCACATCCTCCAAAATCCAGTTGCACTACTCTCCTTCCACACTCACCTGTTTTCTTCCTCAAGCCATTCTTTTTTCTTCTCCTCTTCTTGTCTCATTCAATCCAATTTCTGGTCCCCCAATCCACTCTCCACTAGCCCTGTGCCTTTCCCCAGAAATTCTGCATAAGCCTGTTCCATTAATTTGAGCCCATTTTGTTCCCCTCAATTCAGGTTGAGGGGTGGACTTCATCTAAGCAAGGAGGGAACTAGACTTCTAGGATGGAGGCTTGCCGACCTCATTAGGAGAGCTTTAAACTAGGAAGTTGGGGGAGATGGTTGGGAGATGTTCAGGAGATCTCCACGCCGGAATTTAACCTGGAGAGGGAAGCAAACAAAGTGAGAAGGGATATCCTTGTGGACCGAAGAATTGACCAAAGGAGGAAAAGCGGAGTTGAAACTAGCCTAACGGGTGATGCTGGTGGTAGAAGGTCTGTGCATGACGGGGGAAAGAATGTCACTGACGCCAAACATCAAAAATTAAAATGTCTGTACACTAATGCGAGGAGCCTAGGGAACAAGATGGAGGAACTGGAGCTACTGGTGCAGGAAGTGAAACCGGATATTATAGGGATAACAGAAACCTGGTGGAATAGTACTCATGACTGGAGTACGGGTATTGAAGGCTATGTGCTGTTTAGAAAAGACAGGAAGAAAAGCAAAGGTGGTGGAGTAGCTTTGTACGTCAATGATGAGGTGAACTGTAATGAAATAAGAAGTGATGGAATGGATAGGACGGAATCTGTCTGGGTAAAAATCACACTGGGTAAAAAAGCTACTAGAGCTTCCCCTGAGATAGTGCTTGGGGTGTGCTACAGACCGCCGGGGTCTGATTTGGATATGGATAGAGACCTCTTTAATGTTTTTAACGAAGTAAACACTAAGGGGCAATGTGTGATTATGGGAGATTTCAACTTCCCCTATATAGACTGGAGGACGAGTGCTTGCAAGAATAATAGGGGTCAGATTTTTCTGGATGTGATAGCGGATGGATTTCTTCATCAAGTAGTTGAAGTACCTACGAGAGGGGATGCCATCTTAGATTTGGTTTTGGTGAGTAGTGAGGACCTTGTAGAAGAAATGGTGGTAGGGGACAACCTTGGTTCGAGTGATCATGAGCTGATTCAATTCAAATTAGATGGAAGGATAAACAAACGTAGATCTGGGATTGGGGTTTTCGACTTCTCAAGGGCTAATTTAAAAGAGTTAAGGAAATTAGTTGGGGAAGTGGATTGGACGGAGGAACTTGTGGGTTTAAATGTGGAGGAGGCCTGGAATTACTTTAAGTCGCAGCTGCAGAAACTGTCGGAAGCCTGCATCCCAAGAAAGAGGAAAAAAACTATGGGTGGGAGTAATAGGCCAAGCTGGATGAGCAAGCGACTCAGAGAGGGGATTAGGAAAAAGCAGAAAGCTTACAGGGAGTGGAAAAAAGGCAGGATTAGTAAAGGAAGCTACCTTAGTGAGGTCAGAACGTGTAGGGATAAAGTGAGGAAGGCTAAAAGCCGCGTAGAACTGGACCTTGC